>JANZXP010000100.1:1214-19383 GCA_027576715.1 Erythroxylum flavicans
ACAGTAAACTAGTAAAGTATACAGTACAACTGTACAATATATCAATATGGACTATTTTGCAAATTTTAAAAATTTTAAGGATTATTTCATTTTAAAAAATTACCTCAAATGGTATCTGATACTGACCGATACTGGTACAGTTCTGTTCCAAAATTCAATCCGATACTAATCTCAATACGGCATTCATAACTATGATATCTACGAGTCAAATCAACTATTAACTATAATCAGCTTAAAAGTAATAATCCTTATTTGTCAAATAACGGATTGCACCAGCTAACCGATTTGACAACCAGGCCTATAATCTCTGACCTGAAATTAGCAATTACCTCCACAAACCTCCCATTTTGCAGAAATGGTAAACACATGGTGTTATACATGAGAACAACTAGTGGCTTGAACACATAAAACGACGCACAATGGAATCCCCTAAGGAGAGGCTCTTTTCGATGCCCACCAAACCCAACTGCCCACTTTAACGCCGTTTATGTTAAATTTCATATTTATAAGCCTATCACAGTCTTACTACTTTGTCCTATTTCGATCCCACGTATAAATAAACCTACCCGTAACTCTGGATCCGTTTGTTGTCTTCAATCTTCTTCAGATTTAGAACTCCGAGCCGGAGGGTAGATTAAAAAATGTTTCTTTTCGATTGGTTTTATGGAATTCTCGCTTCTCTGGGTCTATGGCAGAAAGAGGCTAAGATTCTGTTTCTGGGTCTGGATAATGCCGGCAAGACCACTCTTCTTCACATGCTGAAAGATGAGGTTTTATGGGTCAATCGTTTTTGTTTGTGTTTTTGATGTGGGTATTGTTTTGTGTGTTTGTTGAATAGGAGATCTGTTTGTTTGCAGAGATTAGTACAACATCAGCCGACACAGCACCCAACATCGGAGGAGCTGAGTATAGGAAAAATCAAGTTCAAGGCTTTTGATTTGGGTGGTCATCAGATCGCTCGCAGGGTGTGGAAAGACTACTATGCTAAGGTCACTGTTCATTTCTTATTGCTTATTGTCTGTTTTGATGCTGGAAATATATTTCGCTTGCTTCTTGGTCAAGCGATTTTAAAAGGGTAGATGTATTGGGCGATCCGAGGTATAAGAGCTTTTTCTTTCCCCTCTGTTTTATCTGAATCAGTTCATTGGTACTTCGTTTTTGGAGTGTTTTCTTATCGGATATTTTGGAGACAAGATTTCAGGAAGGGGTACCCAAACTTCTTTATAAAAGTTTTGACTTTTGTTGATGTGGGGATGTTTTGATTCGATTCATACTGTGAGCATTATTTTGTTTTATGATGCTGGTCTTTGTAAGGTGTGGTCTGTGGTTGCTTAGTGTAATATGAATCTAGATTTAGCATGACACTCTTGTGACATTTAGATGTCCTTTTTTCTTTTTTGGCTAACGTGTCTCATTGCTGTTTGCTAGATCTGGTTTCTGCCCGAGCTACAACGAGTAATTTGTATTTTTTTTACGTTTCCTTGCAAATTTGATCATAATGTTGGAGATCAACTGAGAATTCATCTCTCTATTCTGCAAAAATATTTACTCTCTCATCTATCCAAATTTAAGCTTTGAGTTGAAAAGGCATCTTTATAATGTGCCTCCATAATCCCAGATAAGTTTTCTTTTTGTTTGTCTGATTCATGGGAGGCCAACATGGATAATGGAATTTCGCTGATATCACCTTAGGTGTTTTTAATTGAGTTGTATTGATTGTAGCTTTCCACACATTCACAGTTTAAACCTAACATAAGATGATTTTGGATAGGATTATAGCCTGAAAGGCCATAACTAATGGAAAGATTATTGTTAACACACACTACTGAAGTCTAGGCAATCAGATATTTTGGCAAATTAAGGTTATCTTATACCAATCTTTTGCTGGCCATATAATTCTCTTTGTAGTTCGTTTGTTACCTAAATGTCACTCTGTTGGAGTATCCATCCGATCTTCCAAAAGAGTATGAAACAGACAAGTCATATCTCTATGAGCAGGTGGATGCAGTGGTTTACCTGGTGGACGCCTATGACAAGGAACGGTTTGCAGAATCGAAGAAGGAGTTAGATGCCCTTCTATCCGATGAAGCCTTGGCCAATGTTCCATTTCTAATTTTGGGTAACAAAATTGACATTCCCTATGCAGCTTCTGAAGATGAGCTTCGTTATCATCTTGGGCTCACCAATTTCACTACTGGCAAGGGTAAGGTGAATCTTTCAGACTCCAACGTTAGGCCACTCGAGGTTTTCATGTGCAGTATTGTTCGCAAGATGGGATATGGTGATGGATTCAAGTGGCTCTCCCAATACATCAAGTAGAGTTAGGATTCTTATCTGGCTCTGTATTCTTTTTGAGATATCATGTTAGTTTTGCAGTGTCTTGCGACAACTAGATTATAAAAAACAGGAATTTTTTGTTTGCCTTTTACAATTCTATTGGCTTAACATTAACAATTCATTCATAACTTGGTCTTTGTGAAACTGAATCGGTCCCATGATAGATCAGCACGTTTTCTGGAGCAATGGGTTGATTTAAATGTTAAATTTAGTTATCTGCTTTGTTTTGAAGTCTTGGTCATTTATTTTCTCGCGTTCCCTATGAAATGCTACTTTACTGGATTGTAATGGTACAAAATTGAATTTAGTATCTAAGAGGATTTGCCTCAATTGTCTTCTTGTTGGTCTTCTCCCTTAAGCTTAAATCTTTAGGTCGTGTTTGGTAATTAGTGACGAACGAATCAAAACAGAAATGCGAATGGAAAATAAATATGAATGAGATTATCTATTATGTGTGTTTGGTATAGTATTAAAGAAAGATATTACTTATGACCATATTTGGTATTAAATATTAAAATTGATGATGAAAACTTTTTTACTCTTATTTAGTTATTGTATAATTTATTTTGTACATATTTAATTGAGATATTTATTTTTTATAAATAATTTATAAAATTATTAATTTTTAAATAATTACCAAAGATTTTTATGATAAGAATAAATTTGTAATATAAAAGATATTATCTGATAAGAATTAATATCTTGATAATAATTTAATAATATTTTTTATTTTTTATTCCGATAATTACACTTTTCATTGGAATAAAAGTTTAGAAATGTTTTAGAGTTATTTCAGTCTTGTAATTCCCTTTTTTATCCATCACTAGTAATTAAATAAATAAAAATTAGAAAATAAAGGTTAGGTTCCCGCAGCTACCTCTTTATTACATGCTAACAAACATGACCGGTGTTCATCGATTGCCCCTGTTACGATGAAACATACGGACTACGTTTAAGCATCCAAATTTAAACCAGTGTTGTATCTAAACACTAGTTATTTGTATGCCCGTCGTAACGTGACCGGAAGTCATGATATTACTGGCATGTATTGAGAAGCTAACCGTTAGGAGGGTCTCTTCTTTTTTTTTTTTTTCCTACGAGGTTCAGATGCAACTTTTTAATTTGTGAAGTGGACATTTTTTTGGTTATATGCTTGACTCAAGCTTTAATGTAGATGGGAGGTAAATCTCGCATGACAATTGATATACAGTTACATGAAAGAGCGCATCTTGTGGGCTTTTTTGTACTTTTTTAATTTTCTGGAAAAACATATGAATCTTTAACACAAACGCCATGTTTATTTATAGCAAAACCTTGCAAGAAAGGCAAACAAGGAAATTCAAAGCCCTAAAGGTGTTTGATACTGACATCATGACCCCCCTCAAATACTTAAAACGGATTGAAAGGTATAAGATGCATGATTATACCAAGATGTACAAATCCCTGCCTGAAACAACTATACACACAGTCATATTATCAACAATGGCAAAAGCATCAGCCCTGCAATCGTCCTCATCTTTCCACACTGATGTCAGGTTCCATAAGCCCTTCATATTGCAGCTGCAGAAAGAATAAACCAAAAATATTTATATGCAAGATCAATTTGAAAGACTTATCAGCTTACTGCTAGATTACACACCTTTGCTTCATTATGTGCCAATTTCATCCTCCGGTATTCTTCTTGTGCTTTCTTTGATCGGAACATGGCTTGAACCCGTACAACAGATCTATCAATACGCTCCTCAGCTTGAAGGCGGCTGTTTCTGTAGAATTCCTCTTCCACATCACTTTCCTGCTTTTGATCTGAAACTACCTCAACAGAATCAACCTGAAGACCACGAAACCCTTTTCTTTTTAAACGCCATCGCAATATAGCTTTCTCAAGTACTCCAACTGACCAGATAATCTTGCGATACTGCCTCCTTACTTGAAAACCTCTGAAAGCAGCCTGCATTGGATAAACATCAATGGCCACTTATTATACCTGAATATCTCATCCTAATGAACAACTGTCCAACAAATTGGATTTCTTCAGTATGACATGCACAATTTATCAGATGTCATGCTGACAAGATTCACTACCCAAGGTGTTATAATGTATGGTGATTGATGTAAACTTTTATCTTTTTACTTGTTCTTGCCCAACATCTTCATATGCCCATGTGAGAATATAAATCTGGGCTACGTTTTTATTCAAGAAATCCATCTGGTGCAGCAGAAACCATAATCAGATTGGGGTTGCTCTTAAGTGCTGTTAGTTATTAGTTTTAAATATACCATATTAATTGACAGTGAAAATGAATCTTACCTACTGATTCACATTGATAGGTATTTTCTTTATTATTTCAGAAAGCTAGTCAACACTTACTTGAATTTTGATAGCCTGACGTCGCATATTAAGGAACTCCTTCCTTATCTTCCACGTGCGGAACCTATGCTGGATGCGGGCTGCAGCAGCCATTTTTTTACGGGTCTCATAATTACGAAAGGCATGTTGAATCCTCATTGCTGCAACTATGCACCTAGCTTCATCCTCCACATTGACAAACTCTACTGCTTTAGTTCTTACTTTCAGAGAGTGTTCTCTGAATGCAGTTTGTATGCGTGCTGCTGCTTCAGCAGCTGTTCGGTAAGCAGCCAAGGTGTCCTTCAAACAAAGCTCATCCTCACTTAGATTTACAGAATTTGTTGTCTCAGTCGCACCGGTGTGAAGAGTACCACTGACATTCCCTGCTATAGACATATCTTCAAAATGTGCTACTAAAGCCTTTTCTGACAAATATGCTGCTAATCCATCATAACCATTCGCAGATGCAAGATCAGCAGTGGTGCATCCACCAGGGTTCTGTTTAGTAGGGTCTGTCACCAAGTTTGGCTTTGCCCCAGCAGATAAGAGAACAGCAACCATTTTTTCTCTGGACAGGATATTCTCAGACTTCAAGACTAGTGAAAAGTTTTTCACGGTTTGGGGAACATGATATAAGCTTCTAATCTTTCCAGGGTACTACAGTTTCCAGGAATATTTGTTTTTTAATAAATGACACCCAAGAGATGTACTATTCTATCCACAATCTCATGAAAAGCGTATCAAGACAAGAAAGTTGAGGGGCAAGTGAAAAAAAATCAAAAGTATCCCATGTCATTAGCTTTAAGAGCCAGAATGGAAACAATATACAGAACAGTCAAACATATGATGCATAATAAAACAAAATGCCACGTACCTTCCACAATATGCTGCCCAATGAAGGGCTGTCCACCCATTTTTATCACGAAAATCTAAGGACAACCCTGACCATGAAAACAAATAAACAGCCCAAGTATACCCAAGAATCGCACACAAATGGATTACTCCTTGCCCATATCCATCACGTTCGGTGGTTTTGCAACCTTCAGCTACTCTATCCAGAAGCCATTCCCTCAGAATGTTCTTCAGAGTAACTTCGAGTAGGCCATCCTTAGCTTGCGCAAATGAAACCCTGTTCTCCTCAATTGACTTAATTAAATACTCCCAACTGCCAAAAACATGAGACGTTTTATGGGCAAACTTCTTAGCCTCCTTCAAGTTAACTGGAGAAACCTTACTGGATAGAATGTTAAGGTTCTTGGATGTGGAGAAGAGTAAATGAGCAAGTCGCATCTGAAGTTGAAATTCTTCCCACTTGGACTTTTCTTCTGAAGAAACCAAAGGATCTTGAGGTAAACAAGTGCGGTGCTCAAAATTTAGGACCTGGCTAATTGGTTTATGGCCATCCAAACTCAGGCAAATATTCACCAACCCAGGGGAATGTGGTGTTACAAGACAACGATACACTCCAGTTTGAACAGTTTCTAGAGGAATACTTTCATCACCACAGATACAATAAAGATTGGACATCACCAGATGGCGTTGCTGTTCATGGAAATGTCCAGTAACTAGAATCTGCAATTAAAATTTATGGTAAACTTTGAAGTGCATGCCTTGTACTAGTCAGTACAATCACCAAAATTAACCGATTCCTATAATAATGAACAGAAGTCCAAAAATATTCACAAGATATAGATCCAAACGATTTCAAAACAAAAGCTCCTTATTTTAGAAGAACAAGTAAACAATATTAAATTGTCCATCCGATAGGTTGAACAATATAGAATATATAATAGCATATTGGAGGTCCAAGCTCCCAGGGAAAACTAGCTTTCGGGACAGGATAAACTTTATCTAATATTTAATTCAGCTTCCAGGGAGGGAATTCCCCAAGATAAAGAAGAATCACAGAGTAGAGGAGAAAAATATATCAGTAATATAATCATGTAAACTGAAGTCAGATATCCTGACATCAAGTTACATAATAATCAAAATTTCCACAACTATATTTGTTCCACAATTTCCCTATCCTCACAAGCACCTTCCCTTCTTCCCAAATGCACTTTTTCATAAGGACGTTCATAGTCATCCACCCAATTGAGACAAAAGCGATAGTGGTTAACCTTGTAGAACTCTTAAAAACATTCCAAATGTAACTAGTCTCATATATAAAAGGTCCAAGAAGACTTGAAACTAGTATATCTATTCTTGCAACTGCTTAAGCCAAATAATCAGTTAAATATCAGGAAGCCAAAGGAGATAAAAACAGCAGCAGCAGACAATTATCACAATAGTCATTGGGATGTATGATACAATCTTGTACAAATTATTTCTCCTTTTCTTCAAATCTTGCAAAATAATAAGATGCCATCTTGACACCGGAAGGATAGTTCAGGCTCTCCTTGAAAAAAGAAATATGGAGTTGCCAGATTAATTAATAATTCAGGAATTTCCTCTCCAAAGAAGGATGAAATGTAAACTCTGACTCAAGAAGCTACCAAAAATCTTAGTGAAACCAAGTCTTTCTCTTCAGATAATTTAAGACACTTATAATGATCATTGGAAACTTTTTCATTGGCTTTGCAAAGTTACTATTATCTACTTCAAAACAATTTGTCAAGGATTCTGCTATTTGATGCCTTCAAGCAACAAGACAAAGTCAAGAAATGATCTCCCTTTTACGTCAAACCAACCAGAAACAATCAAAGAAGTAATATATGCCCGAAAATATGATAAAAAGTTGTAGGACAAGGACATACTTTTGTTGTTTCACCCAAAAAGGCCCATGTAGGCGAGATATCAGTTATGAAGAATGTTTGTTCTGGAATGGAACTCTGACGTTGTTCGATTGGGGTAGAATCAGTAGATGTAAAAGAATGATGACCTGCTGAAGTTGAGGCTTCTGGTACAGGATCATCAACTGAACCAGGAGAGTCTGATACGATTGAGTTCAACCATCTTCCAAAACTGTCCTGACTTACCAAACCATCATTGACAAAAATGTCCACAGAATCACCTGTACCTAGGACACCAAAATCCTTATTCTGCAGATTTGAATTTACTTGGATTCCTGCTGTCCGACCATAAACACCATCGACTAAATTGAAATCATTGCCATCATTCTTATCAATTGAGACAGGAATGTTAACTAATGGAGAAAGATCAGCAGATATACTATAATTTGGAAAAGCACCAGCCTGCAAAGTTGAACAATGATTAGTTATAACATGCCAATATCAACAAGTCGGTTACCAAAGACGAAACACTCATCACAATGTTGAGGGATGTATGCAAGTTAATAACTTCAAAACTTATTATACTAGGTGAATCCAATATCACAACTATGTTAAATAAAATCTATATCCAGAGAGTGGATTTAAATTGAAATATTTATGACATTTTCACTTCATAAAACAAACAGCATGGAACTTAAGTAGGAAGAAATCAGAAATATTAACTGCAGAAAAAGAAATTCAAGTTGAGGATGATTATACTTACATCATTTGGGGACCCACCGACTTCAACTTGATTTGGTCGGTTAAAGCATGAAATTTTATCTGTGCAATAATAAATAAGCCAAGTAAAGCACACTAGAAAATAATCAATCTCAAAGCCACTGGCCTTACCAGAAGTAGCTCCTAGCTGATTACCTTCCTTAGAAGCAGCTGAAGTGTTGGGATCATTTGTCAGCAGCTCATCCCATTCAAGTGTATTAATTTCATGAAGCCTCATTTCATGATTTTTGACAGTTAAACTATCACCAGGATCTATTGACATGCCAAAATAGTGCTGAGTGAAACAAATGTACATATTTCCAACAAAACAATCACGACGAATAAGTTCACCGGTCAGCTAGTATATGAATCAAAAATTTTTTATAGAATAACTTCAAAAGCTTTTTCTAACCTACATCTTGGCACACAAAGTACATAATAATACATCATAAGAAAGAAGGAAGCTGAAAGTGCTTCATTCTGTAGCAGGAAAAAGTCAAATCCTTTATTGCTGAGATATCTATGAAGAACTGCCAATCTATGCACATATAGACAACACTAATAATGAAATCCAAAACTGTTTGCAAATGAGTCAGTTGTATCACTTTGAGGTCCCCTCTCACCAGCAAAATAAGCCTGACTAGCTCCAGAATTAAAGTCTTCTGATAAAAGCCAAGGAACAGCCTGGTCAGAGACTGAACTAGAATTTGAGTTCAAAGGTGTGACCTCAGAACCCTATAATTGCATCACAAGTCAAGTAGAGTCAGAGTTACAAGAACAAAGGTTTCTCTGAATTAAGAACGTCTAACAACAGCTCATAAGGTCTATGAGACAAACCTCCTGCGTTTCACGGTAGTGCACAAGAACTATGTGTTCTAGGGTCCTGCACCAAGACAATATTGAAGGTTAGAATGCTCAACAGCTCCAACAAAGAGTTCATCAAAGCCAAATTTCAGAAAGAAAGCATCAAAGTAGACTTGAGCTATTACATACTTATCAAGTAGCCAATAGCACCTGCGAACAAAGGTTTGAGTATCCTCTCCATGTGCATAGTACACATGAATCCTCTCTTCATTACCAACCTGAATCAAGACACACAAAAGCCATATCAAGAGTATACTTTTTTACTGATAAAGATTATTTCATAGAAATGAAAAAGGAATCTTTCAACATAAATCAGAAAGCACAAAGGAAGATTAAACTAAAGTAGGGGTATGGTGATTTGTACACATATAATCCAAAGAAGACTTTGAAGTCATAATTATTTTCTTTTCCTTTCTTCACCTTTTCGGAAAAGGGGAAAAACAATAAGAATGAAAACAAATTAATCATCTTGCAGCATAACGTGAGGAAACGGCAAAGTAAATTCTGATCTGTTACATATTAGTATTTCATATATCTTTTACACTGTTTTGACACAAGGAAGCAGGAATTTCATTGAGGTCCTACTAGGCAGATAATTTCACAGCTTACTGATTAAAGACTAGGAATCTTGATTTCCTAAGTTAAAGCTGAGTCGACAATTTCACGTCTTTTACCTTGAGTTGATATATCTTTCAACGTGGAGAAACAGAGACCAAAATCATGTAACAGACAAAGTAACTGCATAGAGAATTTACCTAGAATGTTTCATAAAAATTGGTTTAAAAACTTGACTTGCTACAACTGTATACGTTGCCGATTTCATTGTAATTAGAACTTCAAAAAAATAAGCTCGAGCACATACTGAAAGAACAATGTCAACTAATCCAGAAAAGTACAGATCGATGTCACTCATTTCATCAGGAAACCAAGAACAAAGTCAACTAATCCAGAAAAATACAGATCGATGTCACTCATTTCATCTGGAAACCATAGAAACTCACTTTTAGGTGTTCATGAGCTTCTTTAACAGTCTTTCCATCTTTTTTCTTCTTCCAGTTATGGCCATCTTTACGGAAGTTCCTAAGCTTCTTACGGTCAAATAACACAATTGTGCCACCTGGTAAATTATACCATAACCATATCATAAAACGACACAGTCAGACAAAAGTTACTTCAAACATATACACATATGGTGAAGCTTTGTAACCCTCATCAGAATTCATCAAACCAAGCAATCCATTCCTTACTTACCAAAAAGCAACTACTACGTACAGCAATCACTTTTAAGGTAAATCTACAGAATTAAAGTATTAAAAATATGAAAACGGCTGGGCTGGAAGTTACCAAGTTTTAGAAATTTATACTGCAGAAGAATAGCAAATATACAATCACATGCCTCTGGTAGCTTTTGCAATAAATGAATGAAGACGAATCAGGTTACAGATTCTCCTTATCCGTGCAGGAATGTAAGTCAAGGTACAGGAAAACATGAAAATTTCACTCATATAAGAAATAACTATCAGTTCAAACTCAGAATGTGCTCCTGTGGGAGCTGAGATCATAAGTTTTACTCACGGTAGGAATAATAGAACTAGGTACTTACTTTTGGGCAAATGCACTGGCTTGACAGTAATGGGAAAAAAGCTGTGGTTACATAGTATTGCTTGAATTTCATTGGGACGTAACCATCTTGTTTGGGCTTCATACCTTATATTTGCAACATCCAAATCTGTCCATGTAAGAAAGCAACATTGAAGGTAGTTATAAAATGGATTCATGAGTTAAGTATCAAGAAATGAAGTTTAAAAAAATAATTAAGTATTTTAACAAGTCCAACTCAAGCTTGCTTTAGAAACAAAATAACACAAAGGTGTGAATCAACAAAATACAAAAACTACTACATGGCGGCTATACTGCTACATCCCACGTTCTGGGACAGAATGAATTAGGTTTTCTCATTCCTTTCTCCGTAATCACTTTCCCCAAAAGCATTCCTTTATGCTCAACGACTTCTAATCAAAAAGCTGCATTTCCCCATCTAAAAATTGTAACTTCAACACAGACTATCCTTTCATACATATAAGGTCTATCAATCATGGTCACTCCGATGCTGTCAATACCCGAGCATAACTTTTTTCTATCAACCCACCAATTAATGAGCCAAAAACATTTAAAACTTGCTCTAACAACGAGTCGAGTATTCCCGTTCCAACTAAAATAGTTCGACTTGTTCCACAATTATGAAGAGTCCTGTGATAAAGCTGGAAGTTTTCTTCCATCAACAAAAACTTACTCCCAGCAGAGTATTGTATATTGAACTTTTAGAACTGATAATTCAAAAAGATAATTTAATATGTCTACTTCAACAATTATGTGCTAAAATTGTTTACTTTTTCCACTGATGAATAACTAGAACTTTATACATATAAACTCTTAACAACAATCATTAACCGACAAAGCAAGAAGACAAACTAAACAAATTATGACCAAAAACAACAGAAAAAGGAAAGAAACAAAAAGTTTACCTTCTAGTGTGTGAAATCCATGAATCTCCGAGCCAACAAGCCGTCTCGACCCGATAATATTCATGATCAAACTATATAGAAAAAGAAAAAAAAACTAAACTAAATTAGGCAGATAAGAAAAACAAATAAATTCACAGAAATGAAAAGAAAAAGCTAAAGGTATTTAGAGACAGACACAGAGAGGTGAAGAAGTAGTGAAAAAGGCGTGAAGAAATTCTGAAATGCTAGTCAATGACTTTGGTACGTACGCTTTTACTACAAAGGGTGTAAGAGTAAGAGGAGAGATCTTCCGTTATGAGCCAGTAACTTTTTGTTTTAATCTCATACATAGTATTATTACTATCGTTATCATGATTTGGCAGTTGTGTCTCGTTTTAGTGTAACGCAGTCTATCACCACTGGTCTATTTATTATTTATTTTCGAGGTTGTGTATTAGAATTAGAATTTTCAAGAAGTTGGGATAATTACCTTTCTACGATAGAATTTGCTTATAATAATAGTTATTATATTAGCATTGGCATAGCACTTTATGAGGCGTTGTATGGTAGAAGGTGTAAAACTCCGATGTGTTAGATTGAACTGAGTGACAACAAGATGATCGGGCCTGATATTGTAAAGGATACTGAAGAAAAAGTTCAAGTTATCCAACAAAGATTGAAAGCTGCCAGTGATAATAAAAATCCTATGCTGATTTAAAAAGAAGAGATATTGAGTATCAGGTAGGTTATAAAATATTTTTGAAAATATGGCCTTGGAAATACATACTTCGGTTTGAGAAGAAAGGTAAGCTCAGTCCATATTATATTAGTCCTTATGAGATTTTGAAGAGTGTCGGACTAGTAGCTTATCAATTAACTCTTCTTGGAGAATTGACCAAATTACATGATGTGGTTCATGTTTCTATGTTGAGAAGATATCGATCTGATGACACACATAAGATTTCTGTGCAAGAAATTCAAATACAACCGGATTTGTCTTATGAAGAAAAGCTTGTTTCTATGTTAGCCAGAGAAGTCAGACAATTTAGGAACAAGTAAATACCGTTAGTGAAAGTACTCTGACAAAATCATGGACTTGAGGAAGTACCATAGGGATCGGAAGAGACCATGAGGGCTCCGTATCCTCAAATATTTTGATCAGGTATGAATTTTGAGAATGAAATTCTTTTAAAGGGGAGAGAATTGTAAGGCCCCAAATTATAACCTAGACGAAATGTTATATGTTCATGTAAATATATGAATGATAGGTTTTAAAATTGTGATATGATTGAGAATTCCATATGACATAATAATGTTTTTAATGAATCATACTTGGAGAATTGGAATTAAATTGTCATCATAAAGACTTAAGGTATTAATGTTGACCCCGGGATCTCGTAAAAAATGTCATGGATACTTTACATAAGGTTTAGGTGAAGATTTAGTAAAAAGAAGGCTAGAAAGTATTTAAAACTCAAAGTTGAAGTGATTTCTGCAAGACTAGTGTGTCACTCAAAATCTGTCCTAAGAAATCTGAACTAATCTTGGTTGTGTAATTGTTGATATATATACAGTTAGGACTTTAACAATAGTTTTATTAGACTTAAGCGAGATTAATAATGAACCTAGTTGATATTAGATTAATGGAGAAAAATGTGTTTGAGTTATGATTTATAAATGAAGTTGATAATATAAAAGATATAGGGTTTATTAATGATGAGCATAATATTGTGAACATACCGGACCATCAGTTATCCGAGGAGTTTTATAGTTGAGATTATATTGGAAGTGCTTGCTAATTATGTGCATATGCATAATGTTTGATGACTCAACATTTCTATTCATGCATAATTGCACTTATTTGTTTTGATAAGATTGGCATAAAATTCTAAAATCTAAAATGGTTTGTTTTAAAACTGCTGAGTCCTGGTCGTGGGTAAATAAGCATGCTTAAAAGGGTTAGCAGTTGCTTCTGTAACTAGACACTAAGGTGTCTTCTGTGCCAGACACTTCGTTGTCTTCTGATTTTAGACACTTCTGTGTCTTCTGTTTCAAAGACTTAAGTCTCTTTTGGTTTAGATACCAAACATGGTATCTTCTGTTCCGGTCCCGTTACCTACTTCTGTAAAAAGGATTAACAGGTTAACTTGTTTTGTATTATGTTATATGTATAGTTCGATTATCATTAAGTTTTGTTTTGACATAACCAAATACGGATTTGACACAGATAAGTTCTGTTCCGAAATCATGATTTTCTGTTCTGATAATTGTAAGCATGGCTTTGAAGCCAATATATCCTATTTTGGCATATTCTGTTCTGAGATACATACTGTTTGGATTACGCTTTTATATGTGATCTGATTTGTATATGTCAATATCATATGACTGTTAGAGACAGTTACCATTATGTATCATGTTTAGTTATTCCTCACTAAGTTATATGCTTAACACGGTGGATTTGCCCCGTTTAGGTTCAGATAGAAGGGTATAAAGACTGGGACAAGGACAACCACTGTGGCCAAATAAGCATGTGTTTTTGTTTTTGGAAGATGTATATTTGTTTTTAGTTTAAGTTGTTTTTCAATATAAAGAGAGATGTTTTAATTATACAATATTGCCTAATGGTTTATAATAATTGTTTGCTTAAGTTTTCATAAATGCATGTAAGCGATTGTTTGACATGTTTTAGTTCTGTTTTGTGTTGCAATTGTATATCTTTCTAGGAGATATGTAGGTATTACACCACATCATTCCTGATGTGGCAAGGTGCAAGCCACTTTTTAAAAAAATTGGCAAAAGGATCAATTTTGACGTAAAATTTTACAAAATTTGATAAATTTAATTCTAACATTTTAGAGAGAATACTTAAGACTCTATTTTTTAAAAAACTTTAAAATTTAACTACATTATAACGAAATTACTAATGACTTAATGATTATTGACTTGACACTTTTTTAATAATTTAATTTATTTGTATGTTATAATAAGTTTATAACAAAATTGCAATGTTGAACCTGCAAATAAAATAAATTTATAACAACTTTATAAAAAGTGTATTTCTCTATTATATATTTATAAACAGCGTAGTTCTTTATTATTACGAATGTATTTCATTTTTAAGTAATTCTTTTAACTTTACAATACAAAACTTTTAAACTTCTCATATGTACCTTCGTATTGAAATTAAACTTTTAATTATTATTTATACATGTAACAATTTAGTGACTTTTAGTTTGTTAATATTTATAAATACCATATTTATATTTATAATTAAAAAATATATAATTTTTGTGATTTCATGTAAGTTGTTGTTGTTGTTATTATTATTATTATTATTAGAAGAAGAATATTAATAATTTTATATTTTATTAATTTACATATATCATCAAAAATAATTGTTATTAATTAAGTTTTTTTTTGTTTTTCAAAAGGGAGTTATGAAAGAATTTAATAAGAAGTTTGAAGTAAGATAATTACAACTTGTTATGCATAAATCTAGGTGAAACATAGAAACTTTTAATTTAACATTTGTTAGTTTTATTTTTTATATACAAAAATGAATGAATGTCTAATTTTCTAAATATTTTATTAGAATGTTATAATGAAATAAGAATTGTTATTAAAATAATTTGCATTGGTAATAAAATAAATTTATTTTAAAATTGACTAAATTCAAGTGTTTTAATTTTTCTTTATTGCAATTCCATCATAAAGTCAATATAACATGTAAATAAAATAAAAATTAAAAAGTGCTATCCCAATGACATCATCAAGTCATTAGTAATTTTATTATAATGAAGTTAAATTTTAAAGTTTTCTAAAAATTACGGTCTTAAATAATCTTCTTGAAATATTATGGTTAAACTTGTCGAATGGTATTAAACCTAGAATCAAAATTGACCCTTTTGTCAAATTTCTTTTAAAAAGCGGATCTCACTTTGCCATGTCATTATTAACGTGATATTAAGGTCTGCAAAAATTAAAAATATTAAAAATTATCAAATCAATGCTGACCTGGTACTTAATAGGTGGAGTTAAAATTTTCATTGTTGTAGGTCTAATTTGAACATTTTCTAAATATTAAGATTATAATTATTTTCTCTATAATATTATAGTTAAATTTGTTGAATGATGAAAATTTCAGCCTCAAAACTTACCCTTTTGCCAAAATTAACGATGTGGTCATTTAAAACGTCTTGAGGCAGTGTGAAAACATTTTAAAAAAAAGCAGTGTGAAAACATTTAAGAAAAAAGCAGTGTGAAAACCTGGGAACCTCATAAGTCACGTTCTGCGTGGTTCTCAAGTCGAGATTGAGTTCTATCAGTTGAAAGTTGGGACCTCTTGCTCTTGGTCCTGAACTTGACAGATACATGTCTAGAAACCGACATTTTTTCCTTTCCTTTTCACCAACTTATCCAAACCCCCGACGGTAAAAGTAAAGTTTACTTTCAGGGTCTCATTGTTTGCATTGTTTCTGACCGCCAAAAAGAAGGAAATAAATTAATTAAATATGTTTGATTTTATACTAATTTTTAAATAATATTTTAAAAACACACAAAATGGCCAAATGATTGCCAAAATTGACAAGACATGTTGTCAAAATGGGAATGAGGTCATTTGTTTCTGATGGAGCGTGCTAATATGTTGTTTTATTTTGTCTATATATTTATAGGAACTTCATGTAAATGTGTAGATGAGATTTAATAAAATATAGTAATAATTAGTTAATCGGCATAGATAATTTGAGACTGATCACACATCTTCTTAACATATGCCATTTCGATTTCTAAATTTAGAGGTGAGTTAAGAAACTGTAAAAAGTTGTTGATTCTCTTCCTCTTTGCAATTTCACTTTTTGATATTTCATTCCTTTCTATCGGACCTCTAAGTGTCTTATGCCTCGACTCATTCTTGATTATATAGTTAATTTCGTCATTTTCTCGTCACGTTTTAGGTTTTCTTTTCTATCTATTATTACAGATTCCATATAGGTTTATCTTTGACTTCTAATAAATGATCAACTCTTTATCATGGTTTCAATTTTCTAAAATTGATTTTTCAAGAATAACCGACTGAAGATAATTGAAGATTGACTCTGGATATAACAACGGTTTTTTGGGATCTGAAGCTTCACGTACTGTTCTGTTGAAATTACTTGCAAACCACACTGTTCTAAACGAGAGATCTGATTGTTTCATACAATAGTTGGTGATTAGTGGACTTGGATTGCATGGCGCTGAAAATTCGTTATTGATAATGAATGTGGCTTTGTTATTATGGACTTTAAATTGTAATTTTGAAATTTAATCTTAATTGCAGCTTTTATTTGTATACAACTAGTGTTAAATATTCAACATACAGTTAGGCTTTTGGCTTAATAAAGTTTATCATAAACTATTGTTGATTAGAGAAAATGATACGAAACGATTGTCATTTCTTAAATGGTATCATGTAGGTGTTTCCGTACTATACTTATGCTAATGGAATCTAAGCAATATCATTCACAAGATTAATAACAAAGATCAACCTATGATAAATTACTTACGCGATATTGACTTTAATTCAACAACACCTTACAAAACAACGATATATAATCTCTGTTTTATCGTTAAAATTGAGTACAATTTGATATATATATATATATATAAGTATAGAAATCAAAATCTAGCAAAAAAGTAGTTTAAAAATGTTATTCAAACTCTAAAACTTTTATTTTGTTATGTGTTTTTGTCTCATAAAAATTCTGTCTCATATCAAACATTTTCAAAACTAAAAAAGTAAGATTTACATATCGCACACGGTTGCCCACATGACTGTGTATGGTTATTGTATTCGATTTTTAAGCTCCAAAACTTGACGTCACAAAAATACATGGTTCTATTTACTTACATAGTCATAGGACATGGTTGTGTCCACCTATAACACGGGTGTGTTTGGCTCGAGATAGGTGTGTTTGTCCTCAAAGCATCATCATTCAACCCGTACACGATTATAAAAGCTTACACAATCATGTCTGTCATTGCAAGAGCGTGTGCAACCCTAATATGGGCATGTGCTTTAGAAACAACTTCTAATAATCAATTTACGTCTTAAATTTGCTTAATCTTTGTCCTTTTTGATTCATGAAGATATCTAACACATCTAGAGCCCAAATTTAATGGAATTGGTCTAACAAATATGTATAAAATGGGGCTAGACTCATATAATATCCTCTTTCAACCTATTTGGGAGGAGAAATCAATCATCCCATTGATCACTTAAAAGTCATCCCCATGAGCTTACTATAAAGCTCAAGTTTGCTCTGGAAACCACGTTCATTAACATATCAACATCATTTGTATTATTGTAAATCCTCTTCGATCTCATTAATTACTCTTCAATGACACAACTATACCTTAAATCAATATGCTTGATATGAGAATAATAGATGAAAATTTTGCTTATGTAACACCCCATTACCCTAGGGTACGTACCGGGATACCCGTAGGTCATTCCGACACATATCCTAAGATAAGGGAGCGCTACGTGCAATCACTACAGAACTCCATATGGCATCACATACATTTAAATAATAAAACCAGTAACTGTAAATTACAAGATTTTTAAAACCAAAATCCTTCCTCTT
>JANZXP010000100.1:25953-40366 GCA_027576715.1 Erythroxylum flavicans
ATATTTCTCCCATTCTTCATCAGTTGCATCTGAACAAGGTTCTGATGGAGCAGGAGTATCAAGAACATACAACTTCTCTTGCCTAAGAACTATTCTTAGGTTTCGTAGCCAGTCCGAAAAGTTGGGTCCAGTCAGTTTGTTAGCATCCATAATGCTCCTTAATGTCAAGTTGGTAGTCATCTTCAAATTCAATAACAGAAAAACATAAAAGAGAGCAAATATTAGTTTATACCCAAAATCAAATAAAATAAGGACTTTAAAATTTATTTGATTACTTCCACTATTTTATTCAAAATAATAGCCCTCACTATTATATCAAAAAATTATTAAATAATTTCCTAGTGGGCTAGGATCCTATTTAAAATTAATTGATCTTAAGTTCGCTCAACAAACCAATTAAAATTAAATTAGGTAGAAAACAACTTTTCAATCACATCTCTTGTAACTCCTAATACCGTTAGGTGACAACTTTTGCGAAAATATATCAAATATATTATTCCTAACCCTGCCTCTAAATCTATATGATCATGAGTTTACTCATCCAAATCATATAATTTTAGTTAAGTAGGACCCACTAATTTAAGATAAAACATATCCAGGTTATAGTGACCTTAAGTTTACTCAACAAGCCAAACTATAAATATAATTCTGGTTTTATTCTCAAATAATGGAAGGCAACTATCACCTTCCTAATGTGTACTTAATAATTTATTGAAGGATTTAAAATTTCAAAAATTTCTGGTCGCATCAAAAACAATATAATCTTATTATATTTATAATTTCAAACATAATCTAATTATGAAAGAAATTATTTAAAACTTTTGCTTGATTCTAATTGTGGATTTGATAATAAATTTAATTTAATAATTCAACTTTTGAAAAATTAAATTAAATTTCAAAACCTTGCCTAATAAAATTCTTTTGAATTTTTTTTCAAAATTTAGTAAAATTTTATGTGGAGTAGAAATTAATTTAATCATTATTAAATTAATTAAAAAAGAATTTAGGGTTTTAAAAAATAGCTGAAATATGTGTGGTCAACTCATGCGCAGTTATACCCTTAACAGATGATGATAGAGAACGGTGTCTGTTTTCTAGAAACTGGAAGTTTTTGGAAGACACTCCTTTCTCTCCTACGAAACTCAACTCCCAACCATGCTTCCACATTTTTCAAACCTACACCCACGTTTCTCCAAATCATGTCTTTGCAAAAAAAACACAACCCTTAAAGTTTACAACCGTCGGCACCTTGTGTGTCTGCCATTGCATCTCCACCGTGGCTTCCTTGGACGGCTTACCATCACTACCTTCTCTTGGGTTGGGGTCGCATTCGATGGGAGGGCATCGCCACTCAATGGACGATCGCGTTGCCTCCGATGGCCATGCTTGTGAAATACACAAATCAATAAGTATTTTAACATAAAACAGTCACAAACATACGAAAAAACTGTTTTTTTAGATATATAATGATGAATACATAGAGAGAAGAGTTGGATTTTAAAAATGCAATATTTTCGTATTTAGGGTTCCAAAACTAAACACGCACAAAACCAGAATATATGCATACATTCGTGGAACAATTTCTAAAACTAAAAACGGAAGATTTTTCAAAAACCCAATCATGAAAAACAATTTCCAGAATCGCATTCAACCACTAACAATAAATTCAAGCACATATGCATTGTCAACAGGTTTTAGGTCTTTGAAAGGAAACAATTTCCAGAAATCAAAGACAAAATGGTCAAAGGATGGTTTCAGATAAAACAAAACCAGAAGCATAAAACCCTAATTTTTTTATCAAAATCAACAACAATCAAGCAATAAATCCACATAAAACAATTAAAGGAGGCTCTGATACCACTATTGGAATCCAGCTGTGATCGAATTATGGACGCAGCGGAAAACAAAAAATTTTACAGATTCCAAGCGGATCCTGATAATTGAATAAACTTGAATAAATCATAAAATGATTTACAAATCATACCTTGTTTGCTTTCCAGTTTAAAAATCTTTGGAGCTTTTTCCAATCAATCAATCACAAGCTATTCAAGTGTCCAGCCTCTGATGGGATCCACAGAGCAATTCTCAACTGCTTTGAGAGGAAAAAGACAAAAGTGTTAGCTTCTAAAAGCTTTTTCCATTTAAATAGAAAAAATCATAAGTCTTTTATTAAAATTAAATCCCTTTAATTATAATTAAAATCAAATATCTCATATTTGATCCCTAAAGTTTCTCAAACTTTATAATTAAGTCCAACTTAATTAAATTAATTTTTCTTTTACAAATTGCTCTTTGATGTGTGACCCATTAGGTTCCTAATAAATTGGCAATGATTATAAATTATAATTCTAATTCACAATTAGAATTAGAATTAGATAAATTAAAACTTATTTTAATTTATCTTTAATTCTCCAATTAAATAATTCATAATCATAAATCATGATTGATGTCTAACAACATGTCATGATTACCCAAATATTAGGAATGGCTGTAATAATTGACTTAACCTATCCATGCATGGCTATAATGTATAATTTAATCCTTTCGTCATTCAATATTCTAATTAGATAGAGTATGGATACAGTGTCTACTCTTATCATCCAATCATGTTCGTTCTTGCTAATTAGTAATTGATTTATAATTAAAATTTGAAAGCACCTTTTCAAATGTCAATTCACTCTAGCCAGAGAATTCTATAAATTATTACTAATCAAGAATAGTAGAATATTCTCTCTAATTACTTTAGAGTGACGAATCATATATTAACTTACTTAACTATCTACATATGGATTATACTGTATCCAATTACTACCGACTGAATTATCCTAGGACAATTCATAAGTACTATCAAAACACAGTAATTCCCATATTAGATACCTTGGTAATCTCAAGTCTGAGGATCAATTATACAGCCATCATTATGAGATAATCCACAGAGGTAATGTTCTATTTGGGATTCTCGTAATAGGGTCAGTTCAGTGAACTTATTCTCTAATAAGCACCCTCATGTTTGTTTAAATGTCTCCATACTTTAATTTATGAGATCAATTACTTTCTTCAAAGAAAGAAACAAACATGTGCTAGTCTAACCATTTCATTAATACCCCGTCTTGATAAAACTACGACTAGGAACATTTTAGGAATAATGTAAAAATGCAATTCTAATCTCATAATTATAATCGCATTATAATTTCTAATTACATAATAATTATTCCATAGATTTTATCTTTATGATTAATAATTAAATAATTAACAAATACACAAAGATAAAAAACGTCTTTTATTGAATAATAATAATATTATACAAATAAATTTACAACCAAAATAAATTAGCTGCAAGGACATAAACCAACATTTTTTAGTTCTGAAAGGTTTCTTACTATTGCTAAACATGACAAGAAAAGAGTTTCATTGATCATTGGTGAGCATTGCCATATAGGAGCGATCTGCATCACTTATGCCACTCTAGGAACCCATGGCAGCAGCTGAAGCTTCTCCAACCTGTGCAGCATTAGCAACGATGCTTGGAGATTGAGAGTCATATGACCATGGCTTTGACCACCACTACGATCGCGATCTTGCCCTCATCTCTACCGGTTTGTGAACCACCAGTCTAGATACCTCCTAGTTAATTTGAAGTAGTCTTTCACATTATGACCATCTTTCTTATAGTACGAACACGAAATCTTCTCCTTGTCTCCCCTTATTGAGTAACATGTCTACCTCTTTCCTCCTTGTACAGCAAACACAACAACATCTGCCCAATCCTCTTGTGCTCGGGTTATGTTCTTATGTTTCTCCTCCTTAATCACCATTTGATAGACTTTACTAAGAGGAGGAAGAGGCTCCATGCTTAAAATATTAGTGCGTAATCCACCATACACTTCTCCTTCCAAGCCCAACAAAAATTCATGTGTCTTTTCAATCTCAATTTTCTGGAGATATTGCTTTGCCAGATTACAATCACACCCATTATAGGTGCATTGAGGCACATTGCAGTATTTAACAAAATCATCTCACAAAGCTTTGAGTTGACCATAATAACTAGTTACTGCCAGCCAAATTTGTTTGCAATTTCCAATCGCCTCCTTCAACTCATGCATACAGATAGCATCATCTACATCAAAGTGGACCTTCAAATCATCCCACAAATCATGTACATTGTCCATATATGCTACATTGGAACGCAAGCTAGGTTCAATTGATGTCATGATCCAACCTACCAACATAGAAGTAACACTAAACCAATCTTCTAAATTAACATCATTATTGGTAGATTGAGGTATAGTTCCGTCAAGAAAACCAAGTTTTTACTCGGCTCGAAAGCATTTTTCATGGCCGTAACCCATTCATGATAATTGAACTCACCTTTGAGCGTGAATCTACATATATTCAATCCAGGTGTGTCTGAGTTATGCAAGAAATATAGGGACGAGAGTTGATCTTGCGTCGCGTCTCCTTCTTGTTGTTGTCATTATTATTGTTGTCGTTTTTATAATGGTGAAAGCTCTATAGTGGGCATCTAACGTCTCTCTCTCACTCCTTTGTTGCAGTTCGATTCAATTGCAAGGAGACTTGAATTCCACATTAATTAAGTACAGGGTTAGTGTGGAATTTATAAAGACTTTGGGCTATCCACCTTCACAAGCTAGCTTTTAGGGCGTGGCTCTATTAAAGTCCTTAACAATTGGTATCATAGCTAGTCTTGGAGTGGTGACCCTTTGGAGTAGTGACTTATGGAGTGGTGGCCTGGTAAGTGTAATGTGTGTGATATGTCAGCCGTGACCAACATGACTGTGACCAACGAGATTGTTAATTTTTATGGGGGGACTAATATTGCGGTTCAATTCAATTGTAAGGAGACTTTAATCCCACATTAATTAAGTACAAGGTTAACGTGGGATTTATAAAAATTTTGAACTCTCCATCCTTACAAGCTAGCTTTTAGGGTATTAAAGTCCTTAACTTCCGTACTCTTGTGCGGCTATATCTAAGCAATAGAAACAATGGCGTGAAGACAAACCGGAGAAGACCCAAGAGTATTGATTTGAAAGAGGATGAGCTCTGATACTATGTCAAAGATTGAGGTTTTAAGGGTTAATCTTTATTAACAAGGAAAGCTCAATATATAAGTTAGGAAACTACCCCCAATTATCTCCTAGGTAATATTATATAATTATATACAATAATTATACAGTGACTGCAACAAAATGGATTTGCAGAATAGATGAATCAAACACCCATATAAAGTGGTTCTGTGCGGATAGAGCCGCGACGGTGCACCCTGATCGAGTTTCGGTGGTTCATGGTTCTATGCGTTTCACGTGGCGCTACACTTATAGGCGGTGTCGTAGTTTGGCGTCTGCACTGAACAAGCACGGCATTGGAGTCGGCAGCACGGTACTTTTTCTTGCTTTTATATGTTTCCTGTTAAACTGGAGGTGGCTTTTAGATTACTGGTTGTTTTATAATTGGTTTTTGGAGTTTGTGCTTTGTCTGTAATACAGTAACTCTACCCTTTATTAATTGCAGTTGAGTTTGTGATTGGTTTTGTGCTTTGTTGGAGGTTGGAACTTGGGAATTTGAGGAAAATTGTTGATAAATGGTGCATGAAACTCTTGTTTTCTGTTTATGTTGGATTTGATTCTTTGGAATTGATCTGACAGAGGATGAGTGGCAGAGCATTGCTTTAGGTTACACTTCTGGTACGACTGCCAGTCCCATAGGAATTGTGTTAAGCCACTGTGGGGCGTATCTTATGGCCTTGACTAATCCTTTGATTTGGTCAATTAGTGATGGAGCTATGTACCATTGGACTCCGCTCATGTTCCACTGCAATGGTTGGTGTACACTTGGACCCTTACTGTTTTGGGGGATGAGTATATGCCTTCGACAGGTAATTTAAGTTCGTTTATTAAGTTTTGCCGGTTAATGATACCATCGACATGCGCATTTTGGTTTGTTTTGGTTAATAATACCTGAACTTTTGTCGCAATGTCGCTTTGAGTTGGGTTGCCAACAAATTTATCAGAGGCAGACGGAAAGTCTGTGTTCTACGATGCTTGAAAAGATGTCAGCTTGATAGTGCTTTGCTCAACAAGGTTTTGACATGCTGATTACGAATTTAGTCGTGCATGGCAAAAAGTTTGATTCCAGAAGCTGTTTTGTGATATTTGCTCCTGTGACCTCTTTCTTTCACATATATAGGTAACAGCCATGGCACTGTATTCAGCTGTAGCAAATGATAGTGCGAGTCATTTCAGTGCTGCTCCTGTGATTCTCAGCACCATAGTCAATGCTCCTAAGGATGATTTTATCCTTCCTCTTCCACACCTTGTACATGTAATGACAGCTGGTGCTGCTCCACCCCCTCTGTGCTCTTTGTAATATCAGAAAAGACCTTTCGTATGACACACACTTGTGGTCTCTCAGAAACGTATGGACCCTCTGGAAGCCCGAGTGGGACTCGCTGCCCGTTATAACTAAAGCTCGCCTGAATGCACACCAAGGTGTCCGGTATGTTGGTTTGGAGGGGACTGGATGTAATTGACCAAAATATGAAACCTGTTCTGGCAGATGGAAAAACAATGGGAGAAATAGTGATGACTGGCAACCTTGTGATGAACGGTTACTTAAAAGAGTCCAAAATCCAATGAGGAAAGTTTTTCAAATTGATGGTTTCATTTCGAAGATGTAGACTACATAGAAAAGGACAGGTGGAAGGACATAATCATATCAGGAGGTGAAAACATCAGTAGCTTGGAGGTGACACGCATCCAGCAGTATACGAGGTTTCTGTGGTTGCTCGGGAAAATGAGCGCTGGGGGGAACCAGCATGTGCTTATGTGACATTGAAGCCTGAAATTGATAATTCCAAGATCAGCAGCGGCATGCTGAGGATGTGATGAAGTTTTGCAGGTCTAAGATGCCTGCTTAGTGGGTTCCAAAAATCAGTTTTCTTTGAATCACTACCAAAGACAGCTCCTGGGAAGTGCTAAGACCCAAATCAAATGAAATTGGAGCTGTCAAGAGGAGTAAGCTATAGGTTAAATTCATAAACGGTGAGTTATAAAAGCGTATCCATGATCAAATAGAAGGTTTCTTCTTTCACAGTTTGTTTCATCGTATCTTACTGGTTTGTGGACATGTATTTTTGGGCTCTGATATTTGCTTTGTAGATAGGACCAAATTTTTGCAGTATCTCCGAGGTCCAAACTCCAAAGCATGGATCTGCTAGCATGTGTAACGTAGTCCAATCATTAATCCATCTTTTCTCCATCTCCTTAACATAGGAATTCAGATCCCAAATAATCTTCAAACAACCATCTCGGCCCTACAAATCTCGTTAGATATATTGTCACCTTTGTTTCCACTGACATGTACTTTCCTGTTTCATACTTGACTGAAGTTGAGGTTACTTTGAATGAGGAACAAAAGAGGAAAAGAAATTATCTGTCATGTTTAAAAATTCCATCTTCAAAAATAAAACTATAAACTGGGACTGGGATACAGTTGCCTTTACGAGTAGAAGCCTTTAAAACAGGAACATGATAAGAGCAGCTTTGTTGGACCTCTGAGAATTAACAAACAGAGGCTGAGCTGACATGGCAATTCCCTTATCTAACGAACCCTGACATGGAAAGTTTTTAAGGATAAGAATGATTTCATATCCAGATATCAACATAGCTAGCTTCTCCATTATGATCAATACACGCAAACTCTTTAATATTTTTTGCAAAAGAACAGCCAGCCAGCTTTATCGTCCAAACTTGGTCGACTTCTCACATTTGGGTTTCCTTCTCTTTTCCTTTTCGTTGAATATATAGCCATAACAGATAGCTTTGTCCGTTCTCATCCATCGTAGTAAGCTGATAGGGTAGAAAGTGTGTAGACCATGAACCTGTGGGTCCATTTTCATTGGCGATCCATTTAGGCCAATTTGGGTTATGTGTTGGCCACGTCTGCCAACCAATCATCTCTCCTTCTTGCGAGTGTCTGTCCCTCTTGAATGATTTTTCACATTGTTACGTTTTCTGTCAACTCATCGTACGAAAGAGTTTATGGTGGATCCAAACCATGCATGAAAAAGAAGGCACGTTGTTAGTCATGTAATGTAAGGGATTGAATCATGGCAAGAAAGAGAGGGTTGGCAATGTCTGCAAGCAAACGCCAGGACAAAAGCTTTTATCTAGAAGAATTAACTACCAACTTTCTTCACCTAAAATTATGTGCCATCTAGAGCTTACCATAAATTAATGTTTACTATTTTTCCTTTGCGTGCATTTCTTGTGTATCCTATTAAGAAAATTACTGAGTTCAACACCTAATCTGGGAGAATATTATGCCAAATGATGAAAGCAGAGATTAAATCACCTATTAGATTATTATGACCAAAACCTTTCTAGTCCTCTCAATGCTAAATACCTAATCTGGGAGAATATTATGCCAAATGATGAAAGCAGAGATTAAATCACGTATTAGATTATTATGACCAAAACCTTTCTAGTCCTCTCTATGCTAAGTGCTAATGCATGGCAATGGTTCCAATTAAACCCAATTTTGATTAAGTTTAAATTATGAAATTTAGATTCAAATTCCATCTTAAGCACAATCTATTTGATCTAATTAGCTTGAGTCAAAATATTAACACTACATATATTAGAGCTAATAGTATTACTTGGGCACGTTAAATATTAAAGCCAGTAAACACAAGATAAAGTATAAAAAAGAGGGATATTAACTAGTACAAATAAATAATGTTTAGATATTAAAACATTAAAAACAACTATTTGATTAAAATTATGAATTAAAATATCAATATCTTTAACAATATTAAAAAAATAGAAAAAGAAAAATAAGGTCCCAAGAAGTTATATGAGTGTGTACAAACACATGCCTACATAGAGTTTGATTTTTTGAAAGAAGACAAAGAAATTGATGGTGGCGATTTTAATCTGGTGAATTCGTCAAGAATTGTACAAAGGGTTGGTTATTCAACTTCGTATGCTGTCCAGAACG
Source organism: Erythroxylum flavicans (assembly GCA_027576715.1). Lineage (NCBI taxonomy): Eukaryota > Viridiplantae > Streptophyta > Magnoliopsida > Malpighiales > Erythroxylaceae > Erythroxylum > Erythroxylum flavicans. The sequence goes on from JANZXP010000100.1 coordinate 34,972, forward strand.
AAATGTCTAACGATGAGAAGAAAAAAAAAAAAAAGAGTGTTGACATTCTCCTCTACTCTCTCCCTATCCCTATATTTGTTTGGATATTATTTTATAATTAAAAAAAAGGCAAGCTTAAACTGTGTTGAGCCTTTATTATGATATCACACATACGCCTTTCTTCTACATTTACTCCTTTTATGGGTCCTTTGCCTTTTAGTTTCTTCCACGACTTTCCAACCTTAACCTATAACAATATGTCATGTCACCGAAAGAGATATTTCATATTATGAAGTCAGCTCAAATTAATGGAGTGCTCAATTACAGGATTGTCACTTGCTACATGTAATAGACGCTTATGTTCACATATTAATTAGTATTTCCATCAACACTTTAATCCATGTGCTCATCAAGTCTTGAATTCCACTTCAAGGGATAAATAGCCAGTACCAGCTCAAATTAAACATAAAATAGCAAATCATTTCCTATTGAAAACTTTACTAATTGTTTCAAGGGAGTAGATTTTTAATTTCACGTGACTATAATATGTTAAGATAATATTTAATAATCTTCATATTAAATATGTTTTTCTTTAAAGTTTAATCTAATATACCCTTTTTTATTAGTCAATATAATTTGTATTTGAATTAAAGCTTATTTGTAAGTTATGAACATGCTTTTCTTTTTTCTTTCCAATTCCAACTATTAAACCTTTCACTTGTTCGTCATTAAATCGAGTTTAGAAAACATATATCAATTATCTAATTTCTAGTAATCCAATCTTCTTCTTTCACTTTATTTCCTTTTATTGATGTTTTTTAAGCAGTATAAAAAAGAAGACGAATTTTATTTTTTTTGAGTAATTTATTATTTTTTGGAAATTGAGTACTTTATTATCGACTAATATAAATAAGATACAATAAAGAAGATATTTATACAAATCGCACGTAAAGATTACTCGTGTAATCATATCATCAAGACTTGAGTGCTTAATTCATGAGTTCATTATTTTTAAACTTCATGTATTTAATGGAAATGAGAGGGAACGCCCTTTGATACAGGAAGAGATCGAATTTTAATATTTTTTTTCGACCTAGTTATTAAACCTAACTACTCTCTAAAACGAAAACTAATCCAATTTAAACATAAAAAGCAAAGAAATTCTGTGATTGGAATATTAAAACAGAACGTTACGACGGAGACGTCTTGTCTAATTGGTTAAGGAATGCAAGTGAGACAAGCGATAATTAAATCACTCACCCAAAACTTGTGTGACTTGTAGTTCCATATCATTCCAATCATACACGGTGGGAATTGAAGATACGTTTGGATTGTATCACCTGTCAACAGTTGTAAACAAACAAGTTATTTTATGGGTATTTTTTCTTTATTTTTTTGTTCACGTAAATCGATCGTAACAACCTCTTTATTAGTTAAGGGCAAGATAACATACTATCAAACTTTTTCAGGTCTTGTGTATCAACAAAATTTTTATTGTTGTTGTTGTTATTGTTATATAATTAAATATTTTAATTATTTAATTTATTTTAATTTTATAATTACATTACATTTTACTTTTAAAAATAAATAAAATTTTAATTTAATAATTATTTAATAGATATAGTTTAATTTTAAAATATCTTAAATACATAAATTTCAATTTTACTTTTAACAATTAAAATAAATATTAATTTATAATTGTACTTATTAAATTATTTATTTGAATAAAATATAATAAGTCCATTACTGACAGTTATTAATAGATATTATATGAAAGATTAAAATAAAATTATTCACTTAATTAATTCATAAAATTAATTTATCTTTAAATTTTGTCTAATATTTAATTATTATTATTAGAAATAAAATAAAATAAAATTGACAATCAAATAAAATTTTATTTTTATTTAAAAATAGAAATCAAAAACAAAAAAATATAGTAAATAATAGAAATAAAATTATTCGGTCCCTTAATTATTTTTTTAATGTTTTTAAATATAAAAAGTTTAAATATTTTGGCGGTAACAGGACAAAACTTGTCCATGAAAACTTGCTCACGAGATGAACTTTTCTTGAATTCTGCTAGCCAAAGTCAGTCACGCGTCGGCGTTTTATACTGATTTCTGACCAGTGAGTCAGTGACTTATTAATAGTCAAAACAAGAATGTGCACATATATTATAGACTTTTAAAAAAAAAAAATTATGCACATGACTGCTTTGAAGAGAGCTTTGAGTTGCAGTCAGAAGTTTCGGAGCTTCCTTTTGCTCTAGGTTCTGAGTTTTCATTAACTATACTGATGTAACTAGGGCTACTTGTTGCCTTTAGGAAATACTTGCTAGCCCCTTGTGACTATTGCTACCTGACAGTGTTTGTTAGTTGTTAATCTCTGCACTAATTTGTTTCGTGTCTTGTCAATAAACGTAAGTTTTCTTCATTATAAAAAAGTTGAAGTATTCTTCACTCATCGTCTCTTTTTCTAATTAAGAATGCTAACGTGAGAGTAAGAGATATAAATTAAGATATGCACAAACGAAACTGTGGATAGGATTCGCTGGATCATGAACACAGACATGTAGGTAAGCAATAATTGGGTGTGCACTTCATTTTAATTTATTTTTGTTTCTCATGCTTGAGATGTGAATCAAATTTGATTTTTACTGCTATAATATTTGATCTCCTCAGGTATCAAGGGCATGCTTCACCCAGTCAATTACTCCTCTCTCTCTCTCTCCGTTTCTCTTTCTTCTCTGTCTATAAGTGGTACTATATGTGTGTGAGCTAGAAAGCTAAGCTTCATGGTCATAACATTGACGTGGAAACCCAATCTGAAACTAACTCTCTTTGCTTTGAGACGCAACTCTTTCTCTATATAAACATCTTGTGATGATTCTACCCACACACCACATACCAAAACAACCATACACTCAAAGGCCAATATGGCTAGTTCCGAAAGAACCACACTCCCATTTTCACTTCTTTCCCTACTACTACTACAACTATTACTGCTTATTTGCACTACTAAGGTGCATCTGGTACAGTCTCGAGCTCCTTTCGCTTGTGACCCTCGGAACGGGCTTACGAGGAGCTTGCGATTCTGTAACGTTAAAGTGCCAATACATGTAAGAGTGCAGGACTTGATTTCCAGGTTGACACTGCAAGAGAAGATACGGTTGTTGGTGAACAATGCAGCCGCCGTACCCAGGCTTGGCATTCAGGGCTACGAGTGGTGGTCGGAGGCACTTCATGGCGTCTCGAATGTAGGTCCGGGCACCAAGTTTGGTGGTGCTTTCCCCGGGGCCACCAGCTTCCCTCAGGTCATCACCACCGCTGCTTCATTCAATGTGTCATTGTGGGAACAAATCGGACAGGTGAGCTTCTTTAGAATCATATATCCCGTTTCGTATTGTCAATTACTACAAGGAGACAAATCGAGGATGAAACATAAAGGGATGCATGCGAATTATGTTCGTTTTTTTGTTTTGCCTGCAACAATGGAGTGGAAACTATGTCTTGGCTAAAATAAGCATGTAAAAGTTGTATGAGTCTATTCAGTCTTAGAGGCGACACAACTATTGCATCCATGATTCGGGATGAGAAGTTTTAAAATGGGCAACTCAGAACTCCCATACCTAACCAACAATAATCCTTTTAAGACATTCCATCCCTGGTTGTCCCTTTGCACAGTTTAATACTATGGTAGTTGATTTTGGTCCTAGGACTAGGACTATGAGGGTTTCTCTTTTATAAAGGCACATGCACTAAGCTATAGGTATTCAATTTATTTATTGCCCTCCTGAGTGGCTGACTTGATTAGATTATAACGAGCAGAAATTGATTTATAAATTTTTGTTTGTTTAGGATATATAGTTCATTCATTCATTCATCCGAAAACGGCATGCATGCAGCAGTTCCATATACTTATAGTCAAGAGTGGAATGTCCTTCTAGATCTCTCCTTCTCTAGTGAGGAAAAAGAAAAGGCCATTGTCTACGGGTTAGGAATTAGAGACAAATCAGTAGCGGTCTACCACCGTAATTGTTTTTTTTTTTTTTTGACTTACCTAAACATATTATAATCAATGTTGAGGTAATTAAAGATAGTATAATTTATAAGCCATTATTCAATACTTAGAATAATTATGAATAGGATATGTAATTTGTATCACCTCTCAATTTTTTTTCCAGAAATATATAGAAAGACAAATTACAAAAATATGGTTTTCAAAGCACATAATATATTTTTTTTAGCTTATGAGTGTAATGGGAAAGAAAAAAGAACTCCGGTTGCAAGTTGCCATGCAAGTTGCTTCTATCTACAGCTTCCCATTGATTGGAAAACTTGCTGCCACTCAACCATTAATGTGGTACCAAAATTATGTCCTCCTTTTTTTTCGTTCTTTTTTTGTCAATATTATATAATATCAGCAAACAGCGACAACATTTCATAATAAAGACACCTATATTGAAAGGTTGGTCGGGTTTGGACGACACTATCAAACACGCAGTCGACTCGAGAATATATTCTTCTTTCTCTATCAACCCATATTCTTTCTTTATCATAATAAAATTAAGACTCCATACCATGCCCGATAAGAGAAATTTGTTTTTTTATAACCTGTGATGAATAAAGTGATTCAAACACTTAATCCAGACATTGACATTAACCAACTCTAGAAAGCTAGAAAATGCAGCGCTTTTGAAACTAGTTAATTGCGCACTCAATTTTGTTACAACTATCTATCTTGGGGTCCTCGTAAAGGCTATGATTAATTTGTAATATATAATATAGATCTTTTTAAGAAGAAATAATGTAAGACTAATTTATATGACTATCTCAGATCTTTTGATATTTGGCAATTGTTATTACGACACTCATAAATCTTGATGAAAGTTAGTACTTGTATCTCCTGTATTTTGAATTTTGAACTCTCAATATAACACTATGGAAACTTAATACAAATTTGCAATATAATAAGAAATTGTGATGTGGGAAAAAGAAACGCATCAGTGGTTTAAACAATTTTTACGAAAAGGGCGCCTTTTGAATTCACATATGAGTTTTGTAGTAAAAATGAAAAGTTGGTGATCGGGCAGGTAGTTTCAGATGAAGCAAGGGCGATGTACAACGGAGGAATGGGTGGATTGACATACTGGAGCCCTAACGTGAATATATTTCGTGATCCACGGTGGGGAAGAGGGCAGGAAACAGCCGGAGAGGATCCTGTGGTCACTGCAAAATATGCGGCTGCCTATGTTAGGGGACTCCAAGGTGGCCACAATTACGGGAATAGATTGAAGGTCGCTGCGTGTTGCAAGCACTATACAGCCTATGATCTTGATAACTGGAATGGAGTGGACCGCTACCATTTCAATGCCATGGTACTTATATATGTTAGATGTTATTTGTATATATAT
>JANZXP010000101.1:2701-13701 GCA_027576715.1 Erythroxylum flavicans
TGTCAAAACACTTTAATTAATCCTAACCTATTCCAAAATGACCAAAATACCCTTCCCATAAGTGAGGGGATGTTACACACGTATCCAAGAAAAATACATTTAATAGTTCGGAGTTCTAATTTTTCTTTGTGGGGTTTTGTATTTGTTGCATAACATACGCACCCAAAGGTTTTCATGTGGACGTATGTTGGGGCTTTATTGTATAATTTTTGATATGGGGATATCCAGGAGAGAGTTTTGGTGGGTAGTCTATTTATAATATAGGTTGAGGTTAATAAGGCTTCCCCCAATAGTTTTTGGCTAATTTGGATTGGTATAAAAGGGCCTGGGTGACTTGTAACAAGTGTTTGTGTTTTCATTCCACAACCTTATTTTGTTGGGGCATGTAAACACAGGTTTTTTGATGATTTATTTCTTTTGACGTAAGGTACTCACGACATGAAGTATTTACAAACTCACTACCATTATCAGTTTTTATCGTGAGGTTGGGATAGAGAATTGTTTTTCTATCATGGTAATAAAATTAACTAAAAAACTGAGAGTTTGGTCTTTGGTTTTGATCAAGATGGTCTACGTGGCCCAAGTAAAATCATCCACTAAGGTAATAAATTATTTAGACCCGTTTAAATTTAGTACGCTATATGGACCAAAGATCAATATGTAGTAATTCGAAAGGTCTGTAGGAGGTGATGAAATGTGCTATGAAGGGTTTTCTAGTTTGTTTAGCATGAGGACAAATGTCACACAAGCATTCAGACTTGGAATGTTTTATGTTAGGAATATGCATAATTTTTCTCTTGGATATGTGTCCTAAACGTAGATGCCAAATGTCCACATCATTTTTTACATTACAAGCAACAGGAGTGTTTAAATAAAAACACAACGAGGGACCTTTTAGTGTTTTGGTCGGTAGAAAATGGTGAGGCATGAGTTTGTAAATCCCTGCCTCCTCCTCGCAAATTGCCACCACATAATCACTCTATGGGTCCTGTGAATATAATTTATCAGAAACAAAGATGGCAGCTAGGTTGTTTTGAGATGCTAACTTGTGCACAGATAACAAATTGTGATGGAATGTTGGGACGTGAAGGGCATTGTTTATGGTAACTTCAGGGTTTAGATTTATGCTACCCATGATATTTATAGGTTTTGTGTTTCCATCAGGTAGGGTTACATAACCAAACAGGGCTGAATGTTTTATGCTAGAGTAGTATTTTATATCTGAACATATACGGACAGATGCACCTGAATCTACTATCCATGAACCTTTGTCATATGAAGCACTATATAGGTCATTCAGAGATGGATCCTTGCCTGCAAAGTTGCTAAAAGCAACATAGTCGATTTCGGTGTTACCTTTGCCTCTTATACACCTCATTAATTTGTTTACTTGTTGAGCAAGCACATTGATATTCACCGACTTCTTAGTTGATTCTGTGCTCTCTGGTTCATTGTCAATTGGTGTCTCCATCACAGCGGCAACATGGTGGCCCCTTTCTCTAGCCCTTTTTTCTTTTAGCTCCTTAAACCAATCTGGTATCCCATGTAGTTTGAGGCAGGTGTCGATAGTATGCCCTTTTTCATGATAGTGTTCACAATACTTGTCCTTTTTGTGTAGATTCTATTTCCTCCTATTGTAGTCACCTGAGTTACCACTATCTCCACCTTCAGCCCTTTTGTAACTTCCCTGCTTGGCCATCAATGCTATGTTCATTTGGCCTAACCTCCTTCGCCTTAGTTTTGTGATATGTTTTTTTGCCTTTCTATTGTCAGAATCATGGAGTAGGCTCTACTCACAAGTGGCAATGAGTCATTCAATATAATCTGTCCTACTACATGGCTATACTCCTCCTTTAATCCCATCAGAAACTAGACAAGCCTTATATGATTCTCCACATATCTATTTTTATCATTTCCTTCACAGGCACATCTCACAAAAGGCATCAAACAATTCAAATCATCCCACAGTTTTTTTAACTTCGTAAAATATGTAGCCACAGACCCATTTCCTTTTCGTAAGTTTCCTATTTCTTGCATTAACTGGTAAATATGTGGCCCATCGCTCTCTCCGTATCTAGACTTTAATTCCTCCCACAAATCTCTAGCAGACATGACTACGAAGAAAGAATAAGCTATTTCTTTGGTAATAGAGTTTAGAATCCAGGATGTTACCATTTTGACTATAGTGCGCCATTTTCAGAGTAGTGCTGGGTTGTTTTCTAGTTTGCGTATGTCACCGTTCACAAAACCCATCTTGTCCTTACCTCCTAATGGGATAATCATAGATCGACTCCGCGATGGGTAATTATTTCCATCAAATAGCGATGTCACCAAGACGCACCCTGGGTTTTCTGCCGCTGTAATGGAATAGGAGTCAACCTCAGTGTCGTTCTGGTATGTATTGGTGTCACTATCATTTTCATCGTTTTGAGACATGATGTAGTGTTAAAGAGTCAAGGATATTTCCTGCTTTGATACCACATCAAACTTATGGAAGATTACAGAGACAGAAGGGTAGGAGAGAAAACTCTCTATTTTTCATATATAAATAAGGGCACTGTACATGGGTTTTATACAAGGGAAAATGAGAAAAAGATAAAGGGAGACGTAACTAACTGTACTTGCTATACAGGCTGTTATGTTTTGCTATTGCTGCATTTATTCTGTTGTTGCGTCATGGGTTCACTGCTTCAGGGGTTCGGTATTTTGGCAGGGTCCTGACAAGTTTTATCCTTACATAGTTAATCCTCATTGGTGCTACAACCAATCCACATATACTGGAGCTAATAAGTACCAGAGTTTGTCCACTCTCCAAACTCCGAAGCACGGTTCCAATGGGAAGCGTCTCCAAATTAACAATGGTCAAGAATACTTATGCATAATGTGAAACCTCACGTTGCTAATGTATGCATGCGATCCAAAGAAGACAGACACTGTAATATTTGAGAATGTTTTTATTATGAATCTAACGTTGAAAACTTTATTGCCAATGAGTACAGTGAATTTATACAGATGGTTCAATGGATTTTATCCATTGATCTAAAATTGTTCCAATCCAATGGCTAAGATTTATAATTAACTTTGATAGACTAAGATTACAGCTGATATTTTGTTATGAGGATTTACGTGTATTTTGTGCAAGTGCATGGTGAACTGGTTGGAATCCTCTAGAAGCAATAGAGCAAGCTTGGGCTTTTACTTGCTTGTTTTTTGTTTGGGCTGGCTGGTTGTTTTCGTGTTGGGTCAAGTTGTGAACTGACCCATATGTATTATCTCCATCATTTCCTCTCAAGCGAAGATGCGGATGGACGGAGACATTAAGCTTGGACAACAACACCATCGATCGGACCGTCATGAGAGGCTTGGTAAGTAAATCTGCTACTTGATCTTCTGTGGGTATGTAGCGAACTTCCAATTCTTTCTGTAGGTATGTAGCAAACTTCCAATTATTTCTTCTCTATTCTGTCTCGTATGAAATGCACATCAACCTCGATGTGTTTCGTCCGAGCATGAAACACTGGATTTAAGGCTAGAGACTGTGCACCATTGTTATCGCACCAGAGAATCGGTGTGTGTTTGAGAGTGAACCCTAATTCCTTTAACAGTGAGTACAACCATAGTACCTTTGTAGAAACCTGAGCTAGGGCACGATGCTCAGCTTCGATATTAGACCTAGCCACTGTAGTTTGTTTCTTAGACGTCCAGAATACTAAATTACCCCCTACGAAGACACAACCCCCAGTTGTTGACTTCCTATCGTCTGGATTCCCACCCCAATCAGAGTCACTGTAAGCCTGTAGAGAGAGAGGATTGGGTGAGGGCTAAAAAGGAAGAGCGTAACCAGTGGTGACCTTGAGATACCGTAAGAATCTCTTATAAGCAACTTAGTGGGATTCGAGAGGGGTAGAGAGAAATTGACTTAGACGATTCACTATATAACTAATGTTGGGTCTTGTATGGCATAGGTATTGAAGAGCACCAATAATGCTGCGGTAGGGAGTGGGATTTGCAAAGGGAGTACCATCAATAGTTGAAAGCTTAGTTCTAGTGGCTAGTAGAGTGGAGCAAGGAGTGCAGTCCATCATGTTGGCCCTGGCTAGAATATCAAGCTTGTATTGTCTCTATGAAAGGTATAGTCCCGAGTCAGTTCTGTATGCTTCAAAGCCAAGAAAGTGACTTATACTGCCAAGTGCTTTCAATGCAAATTTTATGTTTAATTGCATGATGATTGAACTGATTGCTGTAAAGGAATTCCCTGTTACTAGAATGTCATCGACATAAATTAGGATCAGTAGAATATTTCCAGCTGTAGACCTGTAGAATAGAGAAGTGTCTGATAATGATTGGTGAAAGTCCCATTTAAGAAGAGTGGACTTGAGAGTAGTGTACCAAGCTCTTGGAGCTTACTTAAGGCCATAGAGAGCCTTATCTAATCGACACACATGGTTAGGAAAAGTAGAATCCTCAAAACCTTTTGGTTGTCTAACATAGATCTCCTCAACTAAAACCCCATTTAGGAATGCATTATTGATATCAACCTGCTGAATATCCCAATTATGACTTACTGCAAGAGATAAAATGACTCGAATTGTGGATGATTTGACTACTGGGCTATATGTTTCTGTGAAATCAAGCCCTGGTATTTTCTTGAGCCCATTAGCTACAAATCATGCTTTGAATTTTGCAATTGCTCCAGTAGAGTCATACTTTATTTGAAACTCCCACCTAATTCCAAGAATCAGTTTAGAAGAGTCATAAGGCACCAAATGCTATGTGTGATGATGAGGAGAAGGAATCAAGGCTGGAGGACATTCATAATCTGATGAGATATACATCTCCAAATCTAGGGCGCATATAGCAGCCAATATTTGAGGATGCCAGTTCCGATAATTGGTTTGATCAAGCTTTAATGGTAGGTTGAAATTAAGTGTTTTGGCAAGGGCTCAAATCTCAAAAGAGGTAGAGGATGGAGAAATGGGGTTGATGGTGTCTGTTGTTGAAGAGGAAGCCATTGCAGTGTTTAGACGATTAGTAGTGGAGAGATCTGATACCATGTAATATTTGAGAATATTTTTTTTGTGAATCTAACGTTGAAAACTTTATTGTCAATGAGTATAGTGAATTTATACAGAGGGTTCAATGGATTTTATCCATTGATCTGAAATTGTTACAATCCAATGGCTAAGATTTATAACTGACTCTGACAAGCAAAGATTACAGCTGATATTTTGTTTTAAGGATTTACGTGTATGTTGTGCAGGTGCATGGTGAAGTGGTTGGAATCCTCTAGAAGTAATAGAGCGGGCTTGGGCTTCTACTTGCTTGTTTTTTGTTTGGACTGGCTGGCTGTTTTCTTGTTGGGTCAAGTTGTGAACCGACCCATATGATTTATCTCTATCAGACACATCGTCTAAAGCAAACACCGTCATGTTGTTCAAGTTTACTATTTCACCATACTTCACTTCAGCGCCAAAAAGAGAATGTTGAAGCCATTATTGCGGAGCCTGAGCATAGCATCATGAAGCATTATATGCATGATCGTGGACGGAGATTACACCAGAGGCTGACGCTACATCTAGTGTAGTTACCCAAGCTCTGGTTACTAAAATGGAAACGCCAGTGAGCTCAACCTCTAATGTTGCAAGAACACAACAAGAGAGGTGCGATGAAGCATTGAATCTCATGGATTACAACGAGGTTGTTGTTGACCAGATCTAGTTACGTGATCTTTGCACCGTCAATGAAAACCTTGACAATGGAGGAGGAAGACGCTGTGATGTTCCTGATTGTACCACTAGTGACGATTGTGCAATGGCTGAGACTTAAGGCCTTGACTTTGGTGCCGGAGATGAGCTTACGAAGATAATCAATGCAAGAATAATGTGTTTAAGGTGGAGGTTCGGGATGGAGTAAGAGAAGCATGAATGGGTAGATGAATCGAAGGGAGCAAAGAGAGTAGAAGTATCAAATATGAAGTGTAATAACAAAATGGAGAAATTCACTTTATTCACAACATGTATTGACGATGGCCTTTTAATAGCCTTTACAAGAAACAGAATAAGAGAAAAACCAGCAACTACATGATCCAAGAGGATACATGTTTAACAAACTAACCATCAAACACTTTCTCCTAAAGACCAGGACAATAACAAAACAAAATACTAAAGACAAGGACATTTTCCTAACAAATAGGAATTATTGACCAACTAATATCTAACACACTCCCCTAAATTGAGTACTGCATAAGTATCAGTTTATAACTAATTTAGTGAACTCTAAGTAACCCACAAATTACTCCAAAAGTTTCTAATTTTAGTGGTTTGGTGAATATATCTGCAAGCTGATCTTTGCCCTGACAATGAATCAGCTCCACAACTTCTTCCTTAGTTAGATCACGAAGAAAATGAAAACGTATGTCAATGTGCTTACTTCTTCTATGAAATATAGGATTCTTTGAGAGTTTAATGGAGCTATTATCACAATAGATAAGAATAGGCCCTTGCTGTGCTGAATGCAAATATGAGAGAAGTCTTCGTAGCCAAACAGCTTGAGAAGCACACGATGTAGCAGCTATGAACTCGGCTTCAATTGTGGATAATGAAACCACTGGTTGCTTCTTTGAGGCCCATGAGATAACTGTTGAACTCATAAGGAAATAGTACCTGGTTGTACTCTTCCTGTCCTTTAAATCCCCGGTATAGTCACTGTCACTGAATCCTACTAGTGCCTTTTCTCCTTCTTTTTTATAGAAGAGATCATAATTAATGGTCCCTTTCAAGTAGCGTAGCACACGCTTTACTACCTGATAATGAATCTCAATTGGAGTCTCCATAAATCTGCTCAAAAGGCTGATGACATACATCAGGTTGGGTCGAATAGAAGATAGGTATATAAGACTACCAATAATTTACTTATAAAATGTACTGTCTACCGCTTTACTTCCATGATTCCTCATAAGCTTACACCAAAGGACAATCGGATTCTTCACAGGATTGCAATTTGACATGTGAAACCTTTCCAAAACTTCTTGAGCATATTTTTTCTGGCCAATAAAAATTCCAACAGGTGATTGGACAAACTCAATGCCCAAGTAATAACTCATTTTACCAAGATCGGTCATTTCAAATTCTTCCGTTATAGAATGCTTGAACTTAGCAAACATCAGCTCACCATTTCCTGTGAATATTAAGTCATCAACATACAAACAAGTAATCAAGATTTTACCTTCATTGTTTGATTTAACAAACAAAGTGTGCTCATGAGGGCATTTGAGAAATCCTGCCTTTGAGAAATAGGAATTAATTCGAGTGTACCAAACTCATAGTGCTTGCTTTAAACCGTAGAGAGCTTTCTTCAATTTATAGACTTTATGCTCATTTCCTTGTTGTGTATATCCTAGAGGCTGATCAATGAACACTTGTTCTGTTAACTCACTATGTAAGAATGCAGATTTTATGTCAAGTTGGTAGAGAGACTAACTATTTCGGACAGCTAGAGAAATCACAAGTCGTATGGTGTCATATCTAGCTACCGGAGCAAACACCTCACCATAGTCTACACCATATTCTTGTGTAAAACCTTTGGCCACTACCTCTCCTTTTTCATTCAACTTAGTCTTATAGATCCATTTGACTCCATTGGTCCTTTCCCCAGCTGGAAGATCAGTGAGTTCCCAAGTTGCATTTTTTTCAATTGCCTCAATTTCAGTATCTATAGCTTTTCTCCATTTCAATTCTTGTGCAGCTACATGATATATAATAGGGTCACTGTTTGCAAACAAAGCAATATGAGCTAAAAATTCATCATCAAAAAGATCATCTCCACTTACAAAGTCTTGCATCTAACTGGGTCTTTGTCTCAACCGAGAGGGCAACTTTTCATGTGAGGTATGATTATGAATGTTTGATGAGACATCGATAGAAGGAATTTTATATGAATTAGAGTGGCTACTGCTATGAGAACTAGGTAGTAGTAGGTGAGGTTTGTTGTTGTCCTCTTCAAGTGGAACTATAATGGACGATGGTTGGACAGAGTTGTGCTAATTCCAGCTGCTTTCTTCATCAAAGATCACATCCCGATTAATAAGTACCTTCTTTGTAACTGGATTGTATAACTTGTAGGCCTTTAACTCGTCACTGAAACCAAGGAAGACACACTTTACACTTTTGTTATCCAGCTTGTTCCTCCTTTCATCGGGTTAGTGTGCATATGCTACACATCCAAAAATCTTGAAATGGTCCACAGATGGTGTGCGGCCAGTCCAAGCTTCTTCCGATGTGATGTTCTTGGCTGCAAAAGTGGGACTTCTATTCAAAATATAGACACTCCATTAAACAGCTTCTAGCCATAAGGTTTTTGGTATATTTTTTCTAGCCAACATGCATTACACCATGTTCATAATTGTGCGATTCTTCCTCTCTGCGATGTCATTTTGTTGAGGCGCATAAGGTGCAGTGAGTTGCCTATGAATACCACTTGATTCACATACGTTAATAAATTCAGTTGAGGTGAACTCACCACCTCGATCAGTACGAAGTCCTTTTATAAACTTTCAAGATTCTTTTTCAACAAAAGCTCAAAATTTTTTGAATGCGAGAATAGTCTCAGATTTGTCCACAAGAAAGTACACCCATGTTTTGCGAGAAAAATCATAACTGAAGGTGAGTAAATACCTTTTACCATTGTTGGAGGCACTAGTAATTGGACCACAAAGATCTGAATGCACTAATTGAAGTGGTTCAGTGGCTCTCTATGAGCTTTCTTTTGGAAAGCTATCACGATGCTGTTCGCCAAGTGTACAGTCTTCACAAAATTTAGAAAGAGGAATTATATCAGGCAATCCCTTCACCATTTCCTTTTGCTATGGTGTTTTCAAGCCATTAAAGTTTAAATGGACATAACGATAGTGCGATAGCCAAGTGGTGTTAGACATGGTGCTGCTGAAGAATGCTTGATCAATATATTGAATTTGAGCATGCAGCAGAAACATACGGTTTATTGTCATTGGTACTTGAACAATTAGACCCTTTGTTGGATGCTGAATTTTACAAAGTCCATGTTGGATATGAATTATGAAACCTTGTTCAGCTAATTGTCCAAGACTAATCAAGTTGCTTTGTAAAGCTGGAATATAGAAAACTTCTAGAATAACCTGCATATTGCCATTTATCTGCAGTTTAACAGTTCCTTTGCCCATGACACACAAGCTAGAATTGTTTCCAAGCCTAACAGTTTTTCTAAAAGTGTGATCAAAGTCAGAAAAGAAAAGTTTGTTACCACTCATATAATTACTGCAGTCTGTGTCAAGGTACCAAATCTCTACAGAGTTGTCTCCTTCTTAATGATGGTCATCAAAAAGAATTCTTCCTCCTCCTTAGTATTCGCAAAATTCATATTGGTATCCTTTTCCTTATCTGGGCATTCATTTTGATAATGACTATGCTTATGGCAATAATAACATTCCACATTTGATTAGCTCGATTGCATCCCCGACCACGATAAGCACCACGACCTCTGCCTCTTCCTTTTCCAGTAGGAGGGTGATCATTTATAAAGATTTGCAATACTTGTCCATCACCAATAGGTGTAGACATGCGTTGTTCATGCACGAGCAGAGAGCTTTGAAGTTCATCAATGAAAGTGTATCGATGTCTTTGGATTCCTCAATAGAGCAGACAACATAATTGAACTTAGGAACTATTGAGCATAGAGTTTTTTCAATAATAATGACATTAGCCAGTTTCTCACCATAAAGATGCATCTTATTAGTAATAGCTAATGTTCTGCCGAAGAAGATATCTACATATTCTCCCTCAGCCATATGAAGAATCTCAAAATCTTTACGAAGGGTTTGAAGTTGTGCTCACTTGACTCGAGTTGTACCTTGATACTTCATCTTTAACGAATCCCAAATATCCTTTTGCAATGTCTTTTTGAAGGATGGTCTCAAAAACTAATCAATTGATTGTCTGGAAGAGGTAATTTTTGGCTTTGAAATCTTTCAATTTGCGATCCTCAAAGCTCTTAACTATTGTTTGAGAGGCATCTTCAACTGGTGGAGCAATACCATGCTCAACAATCTCCCAATATTCTTTCGATCGCAGAAAATTTTCCATGAGCATACACCAACGATCATAGTGACCAGTAAGTTTCGGAATGGCAGGTTGCACATAGCCATTGTTCTCAGAAACCATTGTCGCATGCTGTGGCAAGATGAGAATCGCTTTGCTCTGATGCCAAATATCAAATATGAAATGCAACAACAAAATGGAGAAATTCACTTCATTCACAACATATGTTGACGATGGCCTTTTAATAGCCTTTACAAGAAACAGAATAAGAGAAAAACCAACAACTACATGATCCAGGAGGATACATGTTTAACAAACCAACCATCAAGCACTTTCTCCTAAAGACCAGGACAATAACAAAACAGAATACTAAAGACAAGGACATTTTCCTGACAAATAGGAATTATTGACCAACTAATATCTAACAAGAAGGACCTGACCAGGCGGCGTCGGAGGAGTTGGCAGAGAGCGATGGAGCTGCCATGGCTAGCTCGTTAAAGTCAAGATGAGAAAGTGTGAAAGGTTTTTCCCAGGGAGGAGGATGACGGATGAGAAGAAGTAATGGCGGTGACGAAGTATGATCAAATTATTTTGACATTATGATAAATAATCAATATAATTAATAATTTTTTATTTTTAAGTAGTTGGTACTATAATCCAAAGTAATATCACAACAACACTCAGTACAGATCCCGCTGAGACGCGGAGTCTAAGAAGGTCTAATAGTACGCAACCTTATCTTTAGGTAATAGAGAAGTTGTTTTCAAATGACCCACATAAAAAGAAAGACAGAGAGAGGGGAGAGAGAAATAGAGAGCGAGAGCTAGAGAGAGAGAGAAAGGAGAAAATAAACAATAAAATAATAATAATAATAATAATAATAATAATAATAATAATAATAATAATAATAATAATAATAATAATAATAAT
>JANZXP010000104.1:0-27194 GCA_027576715.1 Erythroxylum flavicans
AAAAAAAAAAAAAAAAAAAAAAAAAAAAAAAAAAAAAAAAAAAAAAAACTAGAATTGTGCCAAAATAACAAACACTGTATACATAAACATTATACATATCATACATAAGAGAAGCCAGTAGCAACTCGCAGAGGTCTCTCAGCTGTCCATTGAGGCATTTGTGCTAGATCTCTTATTGAGGCTACATTTTCGAAAATTCCATACTTGGGAATCTGAAGGGTATAGGAAAGACAGCAAAAATAGTGAACATAATTGCATCAGAACTCAGCTGTATCGCAAATGAAATAAAGTTAATCAAGCACTTACTGCAAGGGATAAATGGCAATCCCCATATTCAAGAGCATCATGAACAATAATAAGATCCTCATTCCCCTGATAAGAGCAATTTTAGTTATCAGTCATTCCTCTACGATTCAGCCAAAGGAAGTAATTGATACAAGCTCCTGGAAGAAAAACAGTTCTGGAATGATCCAATAGATAAGTTGAATTCAATTAACTGGTAACAATGGAGCGGATAGCTTCATATTTGATCGCTCTTTTAAAGAATGCATTGGATAGCCATGATTATGGCTGCAACTCAACCATCATTCATTTTGTGACACCAGATTCAGGATAATGTTGCAAATAAAAGCAGATTGTACCAGATATTCCTAAGCTTACAACTAACAAGAGAAGTCCTCCTCTTTAGAGTCTAGGGGAACATAGAACCTTACCAAAGTCAAGCTTTTTCTAGAATGATGGTTTGAAAACTTCGCTTCAAATTGGAATCAAAAGTTACAAATCCGTCATATAATTGGAGTTTGTTGAAAGATAAGCAACCATAATCGCAACTTCGAAAACTTAGCTATTTGTAAGCTACCATCTTACAAGTAACATTAATACAAGGAAGAACTGGAAAGAAAAAGAAAACAGCATCCATTTTCATTTCCTTAATGTATCTTGGAGCAAAACAAAACTGATAAATCCAAGATAAATATAGCAGTTGCACCTTTAACATGGGAACTTGAACAATGACAATTTACCGAGGATGATTCTTAACTAGTGAAATATTCATAAGTACTTTTATGTGAGAAGTATGATGAATAGAGTATACTTGACTTATAGAACAAATAGCTTGTCCAAAGCTTAAGATACACCACTTGTATCAATAAAACCTCAAATTTATTATACAGAAAATCCAAGAGAGGGCCGCAGAGAAGCATTCAACAGTTCCCTGCTACTGCTTACCTGCCCATGCTCACTAACTGTATCAAAACCGACAATTCCGAGGTCCAAATCTCCCGACACCAACCTTTTTACGATGTCTTTGGGCCGCTGGAACCACACCTCCAAATTGGAAAGCTAAAGAACAAAAAACCCAACAAATGATTTGTCTTCGGATAAACTGCAAACTCAGAAAAATAATCATGTCACCTGTAACCATAATAACAAACCAATGATGCGAGGGAATGAACCGATTGGTCTTTCAGCACAAGGTAAATTACTAATAAGAATATTTCCTAACTTTGGATAAATATTTTTTGCATGATTTAAAATCAGAAATATACATAAAGAGGAGGAAGAAGATAAATATGCACAGCTGTCAATAAGTATGAATAACTCCAAATTCCAGATTTAAGTTCAAACCAACTGTGATCACATTCAGTAGATCCTTGAAGAAAGTACATTTTCTTTCATTCATTCTTTGTCATTTAACATGTTGTTCTCCACTAATATTTTGTAATAATTACAAGGCACTACAAAAATACAGAGAACATATGAAATTGTATGGAATATGATGCTCAAATTCTCACTCCAGATGTTAAATGTAGATTACATGAGCAACCTTCTCAAGTAAGTTTCAGAAGTAAAAACCGCAATTAATGGGGAAAACTGCAAACAGTCATGAATAGGAATTAAGCAAAAAGCAGGTGTAACGCATCAAATTCTGCGCATGTTCACCGAAACCAGGACATGTAAATTTAACACAATCCCCAGACTTATACGGCTGAAGAAAAGTTTGACAAAGCTAATCTTGGACAGAATCATAGAAGAAAAGTGCAAAATTGGTCCAAGAAAGTTGAAGTTTAACACAGTATTCCATTTACATCAAACAACAACCGTTTTGTCATCTAGACCATTAAAGATCTCAACCCAACAAAAAGGTATCTTCTTTCGACAAAAATCCAATTCTAAAAAAACTTAGTTATCACCATCGCTATCAGATGCATCAAAGAAAAAGAAAAGGACCATGTTTTTCTTGGTAGTATTTTGAGTAGAATTGGTGCAAAGTAGAGAGAAACCTGTCGAATTTCTGCAACAGGTTGTGCTGGATTAGCTTGCCTGACATTCAATTGGCAATTCTTCAGAGAAAGGAAAAAAAAAAAAGGGTAAATATCAGAATAAAAAAATCACAAAAACATTGAATAAACCCAAATTTACTTTTCAAAGAAAGCGACTTGTCAGAGAACTCTCAACACCCAAAAAGAATATCATTGACCTCATCTCTCTCAAGTATAAAAAAATTCAAGCCAACTGAAACAATTGCATCTCTACATACATAATCCACCAACCACACATTTTCCACTAGTGAACCGAAGCAAAGCTAAAAGTAAAAACGCAAAATCTGAAGAGACTGGTAATGCAATTAGCCGCCAACCTTGAGTAGCTCAAGAGTGTCGTCGGCCATAAGTCCTTTACTAGGCAAACCTAGGCGAACGACTTTACCATTTGTTCTGCCATTAACAACCGAAACTTGAGATTCCGACAAACAGAGAACAAAAACACCTGCTCTCCGGTACGAACAGGGACGCGTGAGAGAGATGATTCGGAAATGCGAAAACGGAGTGGGGAAAAGAGAGGAAGAGATGCGAGAGAGGCGTTGCTGCTGGCAGTGTTGAGTCACAGAAGACAAATAACAAGCCATCCCCTCTCTTCTTTTGTAATTGACCCAAAATCCAAAACCCTACTTTGTGGGATTTCCTCTCTCAGTAAAGGTGGCGGAGCTTCAATACATAATCATGCCTATCCAAAACCCTAGGCTGCGTTTGGTCTAATAAAAATATAGAAAATATAATAATAATAATAATAATAACATCAACGACAGCAAACACAAAATCATTAACATAAATTAACAAAAAATCATATATTTTACTTATGTTATTATATGTAATTTAATTAATTAATTATATTTTAATTAATTACATTTAATTATAATTATTATTATTATAATTGAGATGTAGCAAGTATCCAGGTGTTATATTAGTTGTCATGCCCGTGGGTGTTCATGTCACAACTGTGACACTCCTCCTTTTTACTTTTTACATGTTACTTTTTAGCAATTAAATATAATTAAAATATAATCAATTAAATTCAATTAATTATAATTTAATATTTTAAATATTTTATTAAAGATATGATATATTTTATATATATAGAATTTGGTTGACTCTAATTCTATATTAAATTTATTCTAATTCTCTATTTTCATGATAATAGTTAATGGACACTCATATCTTCAATCAAAACTTCAAACTATTAAATTACATGATTATATTGAATATAGATTATTCTTATTTTTTTTTTAATTATTGCTTGATATATTTTAATTTTTTGTTTTCTTCTATCATGTATAATATCAACAATAAAACTATCATTAAAATAAAATAGCAAAATATTTTCTTTTAACAAAACAATTATTTTGATGATTGCTAATTTACAACAAAGGTGCAGGCCTAAAGTATTGTTAATATAAATTAGGAATAATTACTAAAAAAATACTCAAAATTTTGTCAATTTTTAATTATATTTCAAATTTAAAAAAGTAACAATAAAATGTCTAAATTTTCAAAATTTTTCAATTATAGCTCAAATTTAAAAAGATGGCAATAAAATGTTCAAACTTTCAATTTTCTTTAATTTTAGCCCAACGTTATTTGTTGCTCTCCCTCATCCCTCAACCCTTAGTCATTTGTTTTCTATTTATTCTTCTAACACTACAAACTATTCTCGTATTATAACGAACTGTACTAGTTAGCTCTTTGTTTTTAGTTCGTTCTTTTGATGTACTTAGCGTGAGGGCGTTGTGAGTGCATAATCTAAAAATTGAAGGGTTACGAAGAAAAAAACTGAAATTAAAGTGTAAGGTCATCGGGACCGTGTAATATTATTTATGTCATTTTTAAGGAACAACGTCGTTTTAATCATGTGATTAAATGGCATCATTTCATTAATCTTTATTTGTTGTGTTAATTTTGATTTATGTGTATTAATTATTAAGGTTTCTGAATCACAAGACAAGCTACATCAACAAATTTAACGGAAATATTAACGTTGGGTTAGAATTGGAAAAAATTAAAAAATGAGTATTTTATTGTTACTTTTTAAAGTTCGGGCTAAAATCGAAAAAATTGAAGGTTAATTAGGTATCATATTGCTACTTTTTAAAGTTCGAGTTATAATTGAAAATTTAAGAAAAGTTTGAATTTTTTTCATAATCAACCCTATAAACTAATATTCCATTTAAAAAAACTAATATTCTTGTTTATTTCACGACCTTGTAGATAAATAATTAACTATATTAATACAAATAACTACGGAAGTTATATACTGTTAGATAAGGATTGCAAATATTAAAGCCTGTGACCATCAAAATATTATTTCATGCAAATACTATATATTTTTTAAATAATTTGTTTAATTATTTTATTAAAATAATGTAGTATTAAAATTTTAATTATTAATAGTTTTAGAATTATGGATGAGTGGAAGAATGACATAATATATTAAAACTTGTATTATAAATAAAATAATATTATAAAAGTTATTATTTTTAAAATATAAAAATATTAATATTAATATTAAATAAAAGTATATAAGTATAATTAACTAAAATATCAAAGATATGTTTTCTCAATGGAAAATTTTGATTAACCACGAAAAGGTGGAGGGCCTCTACCACTATTAAAAGAATGAATGACACAATCCTCAAATAAACAAAGTTTTTTCGGCTGATCACCAAAAATGCTCCTATAGAGGAACTTTTAAACAATCAGTTAGTTTGTGTTAAAAAATGCTCCAAAAAACTAAAAGTGGCTGAAACGTCATCTACCAAACCGGGCCAATGAGTTAATTTGTGATCATAATTTAATTTAAATTTAGACTATCACATATAAATTTTATTACTAAGGCAATGCAACGATGAAAGAATATGATTCGTGTTTTTAACTATAAAAAAAATTTCAAATTTTGTTCAATTTTGCAATTATAGTTTGAATTTCAAAAATTAGCAATTAAATGCTCAAATTTTCAATTTTTTTGATTGTATTATAATGCTAGTGTTTTCGTTAAGTTTGCTGACATGACTTACTACGTGTTCCAGAAAACCATAACTCATAATACACATCAACCAAAATTAATACAGCTAATGAAGATTAATGAATCAACGTCATTTAATCATATAACTAAAATGACATCGTTATCAAAAAATGATGCAATCAAATCATCAAATCAGTTTGCATAACCCTGACACCTTCACCATTCCTTTTTAGTTTGTTCCCTTTGTCAGTTTGTTTTTCCAACATTCTCATCCTTTTTTTTTCAATTTGTTCCCTTAGTATTCAGTTTGTTCTTCCGACGCTCTCACTCTTCTTTTTCAATTTGTTCTTCTGACGCTTTCAGCATTTTATTTTCAGTTTATTCTCCTGATTTCCTAAGCTACTCTCGCATCTCAATGCATCAATAAGTTCTTTATTTTCAGTTTGTTTTTTCGATATCTTCAGCATGTAAAGAAGAACAACTTCATTGAGAATAAATGTACGTAAAGAAGAACAAATTCATTGTGAATAAAATGTAAAAGGCACTTCATCTTTATGTCTCCTTGTCTAAGTAACCCATCACTTCTAGCATCAAAATGTATATATGCCCATCAAGATCTGCAAAATTAAAGAAACCTACAACAAACTATCATAAAAACCTATCCTTAACATTACTGGTTGTGATGTGAGAGCAAAATGAGCTTCCTGTAAAGCCAAAAGAGTTGAGAGTATTAAGAGAACAAACTGAAAATAATGAGCTTGTTGGTACGCTGCAATGCGAGAATAGCTTGAGACGCCGTGAAAACAAATTGAAAATAAAGGGTGAGGGTGTCTGAAGAACGAAGTGAAAATGAAGGGAACAAACTAAAAACAAATTTGTTGAGGGTGTTGGGGCTGCATAAATTTGTTTAAGGATTAAATTGTGTCATTTTTTAACAACAACATCATTTTAGTTAAGTGATTGAACGATGTCATTTCATTAATCTTTATCAGTTGTATTAATTGTGGCTATTATTAGTCAGGTTTTTTGGAAAACGTGACAAGTCATGTTAGTAAACTTAACGAAGATGCTAACAACGGGTTAGAAATGAATAAAAATTGAAAGTTTTAGTTTTTAATTGCCATTTTTTAAAATTTGGGTTAAAATTACAAATTTGAGTAAAATTTAAAATTTTTTGTAATTAACTCTTTGAGTTTCTGAAACAGTTTGAACGATTTTTATTTTAACAAATTTAATATATTTCATGCGAAACTCTTTAAATTCGAATTTTAAAAAGAATAAACAAGGGGTAGTAAATAATAAATATAAGCATATATGCCACAATTTGTGTTGAAAAAAGACCATCTTATTTTAGAAATATTAATTAGCAGGGATTTATGATTAATGAACACAAATGCATGTTGGATTTGTTTATATCTTGACATTGATCAAATTAATATCGAAATTGCTTATTAAGAAAATTGAAAAAAAAACTCATCATACGTCAATTTCAATCAAATTATCTAATTAATGACTCATTTCATAATTTCAGACATTTTAAAATAAATTTTTAGTGATTTATTAGTATATTAATAATTTTTTATTTGACGAATAAAATTTTTTAAAAGCACTTTAAAAAGAAATTTTTTATCATACCTAAATCTCAATTAGTTATGTATCTAATGAATTATTTCATAAACTCATTAAGTTTATGAACCACATTGATAAAAAAAATATAAAACTTATATTACATCATTATAAGGAATAAAACTTATATAATATAATTACGGTTCTAAACACAATAAAAATATAAATTCAAAAAATGCTAATTATGATTCATGATTTATTGGAACTTTTTAGAACTTCACCAGCTAACAACACATAGGATCAAATCTTATGTTTCAGTTATAGTGTTCCTATCATATTTTATTAAATTTGGATATTATTCTGTTCTTATCATGTTTTATTGGTCCACATCAATATATGAATAGGATTTAATAAAATATAATTAGAATAGAATAACTGGAACAGAAAATGTTTATATACTCATCTTATGTCAAAACAATTATTAATTAATACATATTATCTACTCTTTAAGTCCCTTAATGATTCAGAAAGATATATGAATATAACATGTGTAATTGTAACGCCCTCTTTGACTCTCTTTTACCCACCTTCTTCCTCGGTTTTAGAGCTATTAATTATGACAAGTCTCACATAAAACTTATTAAAAAAACAGAAAATTTAATAAAAAAATCTTTGAACTTGAAGATTCATTCTGCGAGTTAAGGGAAGTAATTACAAGTGTATAATATTGAGGAAGAAGAAGGAGAAATTTAATGACTGTTTCAGATATTATACTTATAAATCATACGCCAATACATATATATTTATATATATAACAGAGAAAGTTGGATACTGCTAACAACTCTGAACTTATGGTCTGTGTTGTCTCCTGAATATGCGTTTCTAATGAAAACCATATTCACGTGAAGGCCAAAACTATATGTGTAACAGTTACAAAAATCCTGTCTTATCATCAGTCAAAGTGGTGTTGAGTATAAATACGTTTTGATGTTTTGTTTGCCATAGCAGAAGTAAGGAGAGAGTTACGGTAACACGGACATCAATGGAGGTAAAGAAGGAGGTGGTGGTGTTGATAGTAGGAGCAGGTCCTTCAGGTTTAGCAACCTCAGTCTGTCTCTCTAAACTCTCTGTACCAAATATCATCTTAGAGAAAGAGGACTGTGCTGGTTCTCTCTGGAAGAAACGAGCTTATGATCGTTTGCACTTGCACTTAGCTAAAAAGTACTGTGAATTACCCTACATGCAGTATCCACCTAATACTGATACTTTCATGAGAAAAGACGTGTTCATCAAGTACCTTGACGATTACCAAGCTCACTTTGCTGTGAAACCTTTATATAAACGATGTGCTCAGTCTGCTTCTTTTGATGTATCAACAAAAAAATGGAGGATTATAGCCAAAAACGGCGTGTCTGGTGAAACTGAAACCTATATTGCTAACTTCATTGTCGTTGCAACAGGTGAAAATAGCGAACCTTTTGTCCCTCAGTTTCCTGGCATGGAGAGCTTCAATGGAGAGATGGTTCATTCCAGTGAATACAAGAATGGCGATGTATATCGAGACAGAAAAGTTCTGGTTGTGGGGTGTGGCAATTCAGGAATGGAAATAAGCTATGATCTCGCGAACTACGGTGCTAAAACCTCCATAGTTGTTAGGAGCCCTGTAATGTCTTCTTCTTCTTCATCTTCTCTTGTTTCTCTACACATGCATGCAACTTAAAATGCTTGTTCTGTCTTCTCTGCATCAACTTAAAATCGCCGTAGCTGTTAGTGTCATTTGCTTCACTTGTCTCTCTCTGTCTGTGTGTGTGTAGAAGAATCTGTTGCAAGAATTGCATGCAGGACTCTGGTCAATCCTGCAACTCGGTCTTACGTCACCACCACACATGCTCATCCCCCTTCCAAATTTTCTCACGTTACTGATTCGGTGAGAGTTTTTGCAGTTTCATGTACTGAACAAGGATTTTGTGTACACTATGATGAACTTGCTCAGCTTCTTGCCGATGAAGTTGGTCGACGTTATCGCTGTATTCCTCTCAAGACTTGCATACGGAAACCTGTCCAGATATGGAATCCATAGACCTCGGAGTGGACCATTTTCTTACAAGAAAGAGACTGGAAGAACACCTGTAGTCGATGTAGGAACTGTCCAGAAGATTCGTGAGGGAGCAATTCGGGTAAACAAATTAGATATGCTTGGATTGGAATAATACTGATTATGATTAGTTAACAAGCCATGATTATGATTGTAGGTTGTTCAAGGAGTTGCAAGCTTTGATGGAAACATTGTGGAGTTCACTAATGGAGTCAAGGAAGCATTTGATGTGATAGTGTTCGCAACCGGTTACAGGAGTTCAGCCATCGAGTGGCTCCAAGTATTTCCAGTTTCCAGATTATGTTCATATCAGTTTCATTTCCTCCAATTCCAAGCAACTTTCCACTGATTATTGTTTATTTCTCTTCTCACAATAGGACTATGGTTTCGTTCTTAATGAAAAGGGTCTGCCAAAAACTCCATTTCCTTGGCACTGGAAAGGAGAAAATGGGGTCTACTGTGCTGGACTTTCCAGGATGGGACTTAGTGGAGTTTCAAATGATGCAAAAGCCATAGCTGAAGATATCAAGAAGAAGTTGATAACTAGTCTTGTGACAGGGAAGGGAATCGAGTATTAGACGACTAGAAAAGCTTAAATAAGAGTCCTGGAATGTATCAGACATCAGATCCATGCTCTGAACAGCACTGTACTGTACATGGAACTCTAGTAATGTCGTGTCTGTGCTTGTGGTTTCAGTCCTTTTCTATGTTTCTCCGTCTGTAAACTTGTCTGGTTTAATAATATCAACCACAAGTCTTCCTGCAGTTTCTTTAGCAATATCAATCCTCGAAGCATTCCAGGGTATTTTCAAGGAAAACCATGAAATTATAATGCATCTTTGATTGAATCTGAGAACCTGAAACCTTAGAAAAAGCGAAGTTCTGATATAGTTCATTAAAACTCTTTTAACTTTCAGCTTCAGAAACCGACGGAGAAACTGCACTGAAACCATGAGTTGGTGGCAATAAAATAAAGAACCCGAAAAGAAATTTTTCAGTAAGTATAAGAAATCAGTTTCAGATTGTTTAACAACCAGCGTGAAATACGCAAGATTCTCGGGTTGAAACAAGAACAAGTAAAGCAGATGCACTCCACTCAGGGATGTGTAATAATATATAAGAAAGAAACAAAGAAGAAGAAGATGAAACAGAAACAAACTCGTCTCTCGGATCTGAAACCTTACATTTACACATTCCAATGCGCTCTTAGATGCTCTGGACGCCATGAATGACTCACCTTACTTGCCTTCACGCCCTATCCCAAGCAGTCACGTAGTTTGCCACCTGCTTATACATCTTTCAGTTTCGTGTACTGCTTCTGTATCTTGAAGTTGAGGTGGATCATCACGAAAAAAAGAATTCAACTTGATAAATTCTTGATGCATTTAAGCTTCAATGTGAAGAAGAAGATCACTCTATAGTCTCAGGAATTTTGCTGGAATTTATGAACTAGAACTCATGTTTAAGGGATGACGGTTTGCTTGAAATTAACTTTTTTTCTAAATTAAACAAGTAAAATTATTTTTTACTGTCAAATTTTGTTTTTGGTACTTAGAGTCCATTCATAAGAACTAGAATCGGTCAATCATTGCTAAAATGACTAGAACTAGTTATTTAGCCGGTTGAACTTTATCATTTATAAATTCTTTAATATTTTTATGTTTAATCAATACGAAATATTTTAACATATACAATAATATAATAATCCAGTAGAAATTTAGTAGTGTGCAATCTTATCTTAACTTTTCAAAGAGGTTATTCCCAAATGACCCACATGAAAAAACTTAATAAATAAAATATGAAATAAATAATAAACTAAATAATTCGGTCAAGACAGACAAGTAAAAAATTAAACAAAAATAAAATATACTGAATGCTATATGGTAGCAAAATAAAAGGTATGTAATTGGGAGGTAGTTCTTCGTATGAGAATTGACTCTAATTTTCATAAGTTATTTAGCAATATATAATGATTTTTCAAATATGTTATTTGAATCAATATATTCATACTTTGTTTGTTATCATTATTTCTTTTTATTAAAATATTACTTTTAGTATCCTATATATTTTTATTAAAATATTACTTTGATCTTTATTAATAATTAACTAAAAGTGACGTAAACAATAACAACAACATCACTTAACATGGATCGTGTTGATACGTAGAGTCTGAAGAGGTCCAATAATTACATCCTTATTGGGAGAGAGTAAATGCGAAGTAAGTAATTATTAAATATTATTTCAATGATTGATTCAAGATAAAGTCAACTATTTTTGGACGTATCGTAAATTTTAATATTTGTACTTTTTAATCTTTTTATATTTAATTATAATATCTTGTCTTCTTACATATGATTATAATGAGATAATTTATTTACCTTATGTGTTAAAGTTCATCATTTAATAGAAACTCATATGATGAGATTGTTTAGAGTTTTTTATTTAACAGGCATTTATGTAATTAATTGTGTGTATACAATTAAAGCAATTTGTTGTTGGCACATATATTTGTTAGGTTTTAAATTTTTAAGTTGTATGATTCATAGTTAAGTTTACTTTTTTTTCTTTTAATATCAAAAACAACCTTTCTATTTAATAGAGGTAATGCTACGTATTATCGAATCTTTTCAAATCCTATATTTTTGCAAGATTTTGATCAGTGTTATTGTTGTTTTAGTTAAGTTTGCCTTTTTTGTCTTTTAAATTTGGAATTTATATATTTTCAAGACTAAGATTTTCGTCATTATCAACAAAAATTAAATGATGAGTCACATATTATCCCAAAGAAAGTATCCATTTTAAGTCTTAATTTCTGAGTATGATAAAGTAACTTATTTTGGAAACAATACTTCTCAAACTTTAAATTTTGTATAGTTTTTCTTATAAATATGAATAGTGAGATGATTGATTTTGAATGTAATGTTAGATATTGAAAATGTACCAAACTTTGTAGTTTGATGAAATTCAATTTTCATATAATTCATATACAAATGCTTTTATAAGTCTATCTTAGTAAAATAATTTATTTTTGACTCATTTGAAAAATAAATTGAACAAATTTTATAAAAAGTTATAAGTCAAAAATAAATCATTTGTAGAAAACATTATTGTTGACATTTTTTTTATTCCTTTACTTTAAATTAACTTGTGGTACTTAACTTTTGTTGCTTTTGAAATTTTCATCTGCATAACCATTTACTTATTTCACAATTTTGGAATCAACCTCCCAACTAATTAGCTGACGTACACTGAACCTCCTCATATTTTATATTTTGTAGGATTTTTATTGGGTTGTTGTTGTTGTTCTTTAGTCCTCACATGAGAAACTGATATGCTAATAAATGTAAGTGACAATACAATTAAAAATTATTAATAATAAGTGCCACAATTTAAAAGAAAAAAGTTAATGATTTCTAATCAAAATTTAGTATTTAAACTTTTTATTAACTTTGAACTATGTTTAAGAGATCGCTTGAAATTAACTTTTTTAAAATTAAACAAGACAATTATTTTTACTCTCAAATTTAGTTTTTATAATTATAATTGTAGAGCCCATTAATAAGAATTGGACTTGTATCAATCATTGCTAAAATGACTATAACTAATTAGTTAACCTTTATCATTTATAAAGCCTTTAATAATTTTTTGTTTAGTTGGAATACTCTAACATATAACAACAATAACAACCCAATAAAAATTTAGTAGTATACAATCTTACCCCTAACTTTTTAAAAAGGTTATTTCTGAATGACCCATATGAAAAAATTTAATAAATAAAATATGAAATAAATAATTCGGTAAAGATAGATAAGTAAAACAATAATTATTATTATTTATTTTTATTTTTATTTATAAATAGGTTAAAAATAATCTAAGTACCATTTTTTTAATTGAATACATGTGTATAATTAATTTTAACATGAAAAGGATATTTTCTTATTTATTTTGGAGTATTTGGTTTTTTTATAATTGAAGAAAATATATGTAATAAAGGAAATCAATATATATAGTGAATGTTATATGGTAACAAAACAAAAGGTCTGCCTTTGGGAGGTAGTTCTTCATGTGAATTGACTCTAATTTTCATAATTTATTTAGCAATATATAATGATTTTTCAAATATGTTATTTGAATCAATGTATTCATACTTTCTTTGTTATCATTATTTCTTTTTATTAAAATATTACTTTTAGTATCCTATATATTTTTATTAAAATATTACTTTGATCGTCATTAATAATTAACTAAAAGTGACGTAAACAACAACAACACTACCATCATGTTGACACGTAAAGTCTGGAGAGGTCCAATAGAGAGTAAATGTGAGGTAAGTAATTATTAAATATTATGTCAATGATTGATTCAAGATAAAGTCAATTATTTTTGGACGTACGTAAATATTAATATTTGTACTTTTTAATCTTTTTATATTTAATTATAATGTCTTGTCTTCTTAAGTATGATTATAATGAGACAATGTATTTACCTGATGTATTAAAGTTCATTATTTAATACAAAATCATATGATGAGATTGTTTAGAGTTTGTTATTTAATAGGCATTTATGTAATTAATTGTGTATATACAATTAAAGCAATTTGTTGTTGGCACATATATTTGTTAGGTTTTAAATTTATAAGTTTTATGATATATAGTTAAGTTTACTTTTTTGTTTTTTAATATCGAAAACAGCGTCACTATATGATAGATGTAAGGCTACATACAACTAAATCTTTTTAGACCCTGCATTTTTGCGAGACTCTCATCGGAGTTATTGTTGTTCTAGTTAAGTTTACCTTTTTTGTCTTTTATATTTGGAATTTATATTTTATATTTTCAAGGCTGAGATTTTCATCATTATCAACAACAAATTAAATATTGAGTTACATATTATCCCAAAGAAAGTATCCATTTTAAGTCTTAATTTCTAAGTATGATAAAGTAACTTATTTTGGAAACGTTACTTCTCAAACTTTAAATTTTGTATAGTGTTTCTTATAAATATAAATAGTGAGATGATTGATTTTGAATGTAATGTTAAATATTGAAAATGTACCAAACTTTGTAGTTTGATGAAATTCAATTTTCATATAATTCATATACAAATGCTTTTATAAGTCTATCTTAGTAAAATAATTTATTTTTGACTCATTTGAAAAATAAATTGAACAAATTTTATAAAAAGTTATAAGTCAAAAATAAATTATTTATATAAAAATTTATTGTTGACATTTTTTTTATTCCTTTACATTAAATTAACTTATGGTACTTAACTTTTGTTGCTTTTGAAATTTTCATTTGCATAACCGTTTATTTATTTCACAATTTGAAAACAGCATCTCAACTAATTAGTTGTAGGACTACGTAAACTGGACCTCCTCAGATCCTGCCTTTAGTGGAATTTTTACTAGGTTGTTGTTGTTGTTTTTTAGTCCTTACACAAGAAACTGATATGTTAATAAATGTGGGTGACAATATAATTAAAAATTATTATTAATAAATGTCAAAATTTAAAAGAAAAAAGTTGATGATTTCTATTCAAAATTTAGTATTTAAACTTTTTTCTTTTATTCTTCCTAAATCTTAATTAGTTTTTAATATTATGTTAATTTGTATTACTTATTAATTAATTGAATCAGCAAACTTTAGATGATAATATTAATATTTTTATTATTAATATCAAATTTTATGTGGATACTTGTATTCAATACTATCAATTATTACTCAAAACCTAGACATATTTCTAAAAAATATTAATATTCATATGATATAAAGGTAGGCAATAGTAAAATATTTACCTTACTTAACTTATACATGCTTCTTCTAGGACTTACATTATAGCTTATAGGAAATCAATGATAAATCCTTGAGAGAGAATGTGGCGGTATTGACGACACGAAGAAAAAGTAGTATATTTATGATCGGGCCTAGCCCGGTTGAAGCTCAATCTGGCCCAAGGCTTTCGATCTAATCCCAAGCTTGATCGAACTCTAATTGAATTAGAACCAAATTCGATATTTATTAATTGATGAATAAAAAATGTTTATATCGCCATAATCTTTGTATACTATTGTTTAATTATCCAATTTCATTCAATTTTATGTAATTATTTGTATTATTGATTTCAGGCAAAAGTTATCCAGCATTGGTTCCATGATATGACACTTGTTTGGATGCTTCAGACTTGGTGAATGGTTATAGAAATAGAAAGGACCTTTTGATCAATGGACTCTCAAGATTCATAATTTGGAAAGGATCATGCATTTCTTCCACTTGCTTTGAACACTAAAATCCTCACGTAAAGAAACAGACTTCCTCCCTCCTAAACAGGTGAATATTATTCAGGCTTTTCTGGTCAGAAATGAACTTAAGAAAAGCTTTTCGAACCGGACTTGAACTGTTTCCGTAAATATCCTAATTCTGATTATTGATAAGCAGTTTGTTAGACAATACTCAAAACAGGACAAAGAAGAAGAAGAAGCTCCCTCCAGGTCCTCTTCACTCTCCCCATGTATCAATTAGCTGATCAAAGGACTAACTAGCTCTAAGTTGATGCATCAAGAAAACATCATAAGAAACTAACCAAACCTGAAATGGAAATTTAAGAGCAACAAGTTTTGATGAATGGGACCTCCCTAGGAACTGAAGACATTTAACATGAATTCCGTACACAGGAATGCATACACAGATTCATTTGTCATGAATTAATGTATATCATGAAAAACCTTGCAAGCAAAGCAGTAAAAACAAAACAAGAAACCAATATGATAATATAAACGAAAGCATTTCCTCAAAACAAGGTTTGCCGGTAACAAGGTATTACAGACGTAGCTTACCTAACAAAGCACTGAAGATCCTTCATTACATTGAACTCTACATGAAGATGGATAGTCTAACTCAAACAGAAAAGTCACTTACTACATTTATATCCACGTGCAAATATAGGGAGGATTATGTAACCCGGATCCTCTTCTTACGATTCCTATGCTATATCCACTTGGAAATATAGGAACGATCGTGAAACCCAAATCCTCTTCTTACAGTACCACCTCCGGTGAGTCATCTGCCTAAAAATATAACTTCCAAGAAATGACCACCAGGTGCGATTTATCAATGGAAAAAAGGAAAACAAAATAAATAATAAAATAAAATAAAGCCAGGATAAAGACTGAGGAGCCTAGCCTTATCCCAGTTGGCAGAAGGGATATTGGGAAGTGCAGTCAGTTTGGTAGATCAGTTGGGGATAAAATAGTTGCACTATTGGTCTCCAGCTTAATGATGTATTTATATGGGGAGTGGCCCGGAGACAGTGTCACTCCCAGAATTAGTATCCTTATGTTTCAAAGAAAGTTTTGCGAATTGGGAATCAAGATCCCTGCTCTTAGTACGTCGATGGCCAGAAGTCGGTTGTGGTTGTGGTTGTGGTTGTGGTTGCTGTTGTTGCTGATACAGCACTCGCAGCCTTCCAATCTCCCTCTCCAAAACTTCATGCTCCACTGAAAGCATACTCAACAAAGTTCATCTTCAGAAACAGACAAATTAACTATCAAAAAAAGGGCAAAAGAAAACAAATCCTTTATAGTGGGATATCATTGCATCCTTATTACCCAACTTGCTCTAGCTTCAAATTTTAACTCCTAGTTATGCAGCATCTCACCCTAGCTTTCCCCTCTTCTCTCTTTTTAAAATCATTCTCCACCAATTTCGGGATATGATGAAACGATAAATTGGTAAAGTTGCTCCAAAAATTTGCCATAAAGCATGCTTATAGAGCTAGTAAGGGGCATTTTGGGAGGAAAGGGGAACCAAATGTTATCAAGTACTAAGCATAAGAACAAAGAAAGTTTAAACTAGCAAAAGAAGTCAATAAGCTAAAACATACTCTGACTAAAGGACTTTTAAACTACTAACGAGTTTGGCTCACCAGATCAAACACAAAGAGAATAGGGGTATGATATCAACAGCTTTAACTGAAAAAAGTTGAGTAATATAACTCACAATATTTGATAAGCTGCTCTTGTTTTAAACTTTCCAAACGCTGCTTCAGGGCTTTATTTTCCATGCTCAGTATAAGATTTTGCTGGTTGAGAAATTCAAGCTCAGCTGAAACTTCAGATCCTTCTGCCTGCATTGAGCGGCAAAATGCATTCTGAGATTAGACTTCCAATTCTTTGTTGTTTAGTTTCCATGTCAACCCATGTATACGTCAAAACAAGGATGAAGTCAGCTTCAAGTGCTGATATAATAGTACTTGCCTGTAAAGCTTGTACGTTTCTTTCCAACTCAGCTATGTACTGAAGTTTTCGAACACGAGAACGTTGAGCAAATTGCCTGCATAGATTGAATCATAAGTTATTTTCCTGGATAAGTCACATGTTATTGTATTACATATCACTTGATTCACTTCACCATAAGTATACAACTTTTTTGTGGTAGACATACTGGTGCATCTAAAATCATCAGCACAATATTCCATGATAAAACTCCTAATAACATTAACAAATAGCCATATGTCTCATGAAGCAAGAATCAAACTTTGTTGTCCCGAATTAAGGAATACAAGTTCTATCAGCAAAACTGGTATTAGTCTTCCATTACAACTCTGAAGTTAGCAGCATTTTCCATAAATTGCCTTTGAGGAAGCCTCCCATGTCACTGTAAAAATTCTCCATGCTAGATAAGGGCCATTTATCTTCTCACAGTTAGCCTAAAATAAAATTCTCTCTCTTCAAGGTGGAGAATATGTGGAGAATATGTGCTGTGTCAACAAAAAAGAGAATGATTTGCCCCAAGTTGGAAAGGATGTATAACTACTAAACCATTGACCAGAAACTTAAAAGACAAACACAGTTTCTGGAGTGAATGCATACAATCTGCAATACATAAATCTGAAATAAATTTATCATAATTTCCAATTATCCTTTGTGCTATATATAAAAGGTTAAATTCAAAGATGATACAGGGAAAAAGTGAAAAATCTGTCAAAAACACTTGTATCCCTTTAATTCGTGTAGGATGTCCAATACTAATAGCAAGTGAGGCCAATGTTGTAGTAGAATTAGACCATCTATATTTTTAACCTAATTTAAAATATATGTATAATATATATAATTAAAAATCTAGACAGTCTAAACCTAATATACCATTGGCCAAAAGCTAAACAGAGATGTCAATCAGCTCCAGTTGGGAAGGTGCAGACTGGGTTATCTCAGATTTGGGCTCATTCATTTCAAATGCCAAACCATAACCCTAAAATTCACATTAAGACAACCCATTCTCACGTTAAGACTCAAACCTTGAATTAACTCACTTTTTCTTATTGTGTTTTTATTATAAAACATGCAAATGTGGAATCCCTAAAACGTTTTATATAGCATATATTAAATAAAGCAAAATATACCATCTATAGAAAAGAAAAGAAAGTGATACTTTAATAGTTGATACAAGTTTTCTATAAATTGAATTTTCGAAAGAAAGATCTTTACAAGCAACTGTTAAAAAATATTTACTTGTTTCTTGTAACCAGTATTTACCACCTGTTTATAGAGTAATTGTAACTCTCATATTTCTCATCCACACCATCCTATAACAGCTGATAATTCATCATACTGATTCCATAAAACATTAATGTGACAGTTACATAAAATGTTTTCCAGATATATTCTTTATGATCTAAAAAAGAATGTGATTAATATATTGGAACAAAAACAAAACAAAATGAATCTAAATACATACTGTTTGGCCCGTTTTGTATCAGTCTCTGATGAAGAGGACTTGGTATGGGAACCATCTTTTTTTTCAGAGGCAGTTTTCAAATCATGTTGAACACATTCAGCCTGATCTTTCTTTTCACTAGCTGAAGACGGAACCCCATCTGATTCATGTGAGAAACATGGTGATCCTGAACTCCGTGAAAGAGTATTCTCTCTGGCCGAAAGAAGCCCACTCGCATGGTTTGCAGCACTCAAAGGTGAATCCCAAGGCCTATTCTTCTGTTTTACCAAGCTTGTTTCATTATATTTTGCATTCTGTCGGACCTCCCCATGATGATCAATATCTTGAGATCCCCAAAAGGGTGTCGACATCACATGTTTTTGTCCATACTCATTTGGTGCTACATAAACCACATTAGAAGTATTAGATATATCAATGTATGCAAAGGAATCACTTGATGAACGACGATGGCCTCCTTTTCGAACAGGTGTTTCTGGCTCATTAAGGAGATCATCAAGCCAAGAAGGCTGTTCGTCTAATAGGAAGGTCTCAGAGGAAGTTCGCTGGTGATTTTTGTTCCCCTCTCTGGGCTTTTGTACAGCTTTTGATCCAATGACAGTGTTAGGAGCATGATCAGCATATGAGGGTGAAGCAACAGGAAATGGGCATTTTGGAGGAAGCAATGCATGCCTTCCAGAATACATCAAACTCCGAATATTTGATGAACTATTGGAATTTGCCATAATCAAGGCGCAGCACCCCTGCAACAGATATCGCTTAAGCCAGGAAATCCAAGGCCTAATGGTAGGAGAGGAAGAACATAAGATTGTGTTTCATTATTTTATCTTTACCACATTTCCTGGCAATAAATGAAAAACAACGCACTAATGCATTATCTACAACACTAAAGCATGCACAAGACAGATTCAAAGAAATCTATGAGACATTTGAGTTTTTCGTAGAAGAGTTTGGATATCATAGAAAACAGGATGGGTCCAATCCATCTAAGAATTACTATTTACCAGTATGACATACAAAATTGTTGTTTCGGATCTCAAAAGCAATTAATGTCCTATCCACCAACCTTAACACGAAGCAGTACTTGATTTCATCAAGAGAATCTAGTTTCGCTACAAATTAACCCACAGATACCAACACTTGTCCATCATCTAGTGAAATCAAGCTATCCAATGAAAGCAACCAAAGGGGCAGAAATCTTGGCAAATGAATATAAAAAAAAAAACCAACTATATTGCAAAGAACATGTCAGTTACATAGTATCAAACACAAAAAAATTAAATTATACTCAAACGGTGACAATGGTTCGCCTGAGTATAAATTTCTGTGCGTACAAGTCTCAGAAAAACACATTCTCGTATAAATTAAAACAACACGTAATCAAGTCATCAATTAATCTTATGTTCCCACATTTCCTCAGCGACCAAAACAAAAGAAAGAAATCCAGAGATAGATACAATCAGATGCAGTCCCAGAAACACGGAATCAGTAATTCAACACAAAACGAAAGTGAAAATGCAAGACAAAAGAAGCTGAGATAATTACAAATCGGAGCTCGTTCTTAACAAAAATCACAAGGAACAAAGAAAGAAAAGGAAGAAAATAAGAGTCACCTAGTATTGAAGACACGGGTAATAGAGATCTCCCCCAAAATGCAACTCGAAGGGAAAAAAAGAAGAGAGATCGATCGAGTAATCGGGTAATCCTATCTGGGTTTGTCCTGTGATTCTTGGATTCTTACAAAAGCCCTGACCTTTTCTGCGTCTCTCTATCAAATTGTCTGTATGTATTGTTGTATTGTGTTTCTCTGTCTCTCTCTCTCTTCTTCTTGGTGGGTCGTTGAAGTGTGGTGTTGAAAGGGTAAACCCAAAAATTAAAGGCATATTATAAGAAAATTTAAATTTAAAAAACAAACAACTATACCCAACCTAGTCAAGAAATAATTAATTAAAATAATAAAATAAATTAAAAAATAAAAAGACATGTGTGCAGCTTCTGTCTTTATTTAATATTATTTTATAATCCAACCCAACAGGCTGAGCTGTCACTTCTGCCCGCTTTTTTGGCCTCTCTTCCCATCACTCTTATTTTATCCAATAAAAAAAGGTCTTATTTAAAAAGAAATTTCGAGGTTTTAATCAATATTTGATCTATGCTAATTTTATTTATTATTAATTAAATGATTGAGTGCGAACCTTAGAACAACCGATAAAGTTATTCCTATGTAACTAAAAAGTTCACATATTCGAATTACTGACAAGGTCTTTTTTCTAAGAGGAAAAGAGAAGGCCGCATTAAATACACATAATTTTAAAAAGAAAAATTATATTATTTTTCTTTTTTATTACTCAAACCTAATTGTTGTGAAGGATGAGAAGCAACTCTAACAATAAATTCAAATAGTGCCTATTTAGATCAGCTTTTGTCAATAGAGTTTTTGTCAGTAGAACTTTTTTATCAGTAGAGTTTTTTTGAGAAGAACTTTTCTATAAAGCTAGTTGACTGTTTGGCTATCATTTTAAAAAAAGCTTTATACAATAGACTGTTTGGCAATATAAAAATAAAAAACACTTTTAATTTTAAATATATTTTATTTTGTAATAAAAATTATTTATGCATATAAATATTATTTAAAATATATCAAACAATATGCAAAGCACAATATATTAGCTATTATATAATTTTAAATCATATGAAACATAAATAAAAATATATCTAACCAAATCTTTTTTATGGATTATAACATAAATAAAACTAATATAAAAAATAAATATAAAAAAATATAAAAAAGTCAAATAATATTATATAAATATCAAAATAAACGTGAAGATGTGTTTGTGAGTATTGTAGAAATTATGTGTAAAACATAAGGATAAAAGGGACTAAAAATAGGCTCATTAATTGATTTTAAAAATTTACCTAAAAAAGTGTTTTTTTGAGAAGCTCCAAATTTGAACTTCTTAAAAAGCTGTATTTTAGCTGCCAAAAAAGTTATATCTACTAAAAAGACACTTTTTTATTTTGCGGTGGAAAAAAGTACTTATTCACTCTCTAAAAGCTCAATCAATCATGCACTTATATGTACTTGGGTTTCCTATTAATTAGGCATAATTTTTAGAATTTTTAAAAAAGAGATAAAATGTCTTTTTTTATAGAAATTTAGAGTTAAAAGCGACAAATAATAAGACAAATAAATGTCAATATTATAAAGTCTTTTTTAGGCATCTCTATTATAATATTCTTTATAACATTCCAAGGAAAGGAAAGGAAAGGAAATTGCGCTACGGGCTTAAACTCTCAAATAGGCTTGGTAGTAGGATGGTCAAATTTGGGCCTACTCAGGTCTGAGCTTTGTCTAAAAATTTTTGTTCTAATGCGAACACAGACTTGAAGTTTGATCGAGTTTAAGATTGCAAACTTGAGTTTGACTCGAGAAAATGTAGTTCGACTTGAAGCCTGATTAGTTTTGAGACTTTAGGCTTTAATTTGAGTCTAATTATGCTTTGAGTCTTGAAAATATGTGTTTAAGCTTAGGTTCGACTTAAAGTCTTATTAGACTTTAGGCTTAAGTTCGAGTCTAATTAAATTTTGAGTCTCAAAAATATATGTTCAAGTCTGGATTCGATCAAAACCTAATCAAGTCTAAGGCTTCAGGCTTGAGTTCGAGTTTAATTGAGCTTGAGTAGCTTAAAGCTCAATTAGACTTTCATCAAGTATGATTAAATACATATTTTTCAATTTTAAAAATTAAAAATGACATGGCTCAAAGCTTGATTAAGCTTTGATTGAGTATGATTAAATACATTTTTTTAATTTTAAAAAATAAAAATTGACCATTCAAATTAAACTGAACAATTTTTGCCAAGCCTACTCCTAAGTAAGCATGACAATCTAATCTTGGCCCGACCTAGCTCGAAGTTAATGAGCCAAGACTGGTTGATCGGACTAGGATCGTCCAGCTTCGACCGTGAGCAACAAAACGTCGTCATTTTTTGAAAAATTTTTTAAAAATAAGTCAACTCTACCCATTACCATTGCTACTCCGTGTAAAATTGTGAACGTTGCCAAGTACTAACCTCATTTTTAATTTCAATATTCTTTTTAGAATATAACATGAAATTTCAGAAATTTCTTATGCTAGGATGACCACTAAAATCTCCTTCATTTGTAGAGAAGTTCATTACGTGGTTATAATAAATTGTTTTCTGTTGTAATCATTTAAGTTTTGAATAATTATGTGTTTAGACTTGAGTTATGAGGAAGAGACCATGAAGTATGTACTTGATAGTGAAGTGAATGGGAAGATTAGTGTAATTGAGAGTGTTAAGGAAGAGGTGAACGGATAAGTAGCTGAAAGATTGTTTTCTGATCGATATAGCCCCAAAGATGATGGTTTTGGGAGGGTAAGATCACCTTGTCCTGATAGGGTATTCCACTTAATTTAATCTACATATTTGTCTGGAGCTTGAATAATCTTGTAAATGAGATTTAATAAAACAAGAAAAGAATTTGTCAGTCGGAACAGAAAATTTGATCCCATTTTGGGATTAGATTGGAGTAGTGAAAAGTCAAAAATAGTCATTAATAGAAATTAACGTTGAAACATATTTAATATAAAGCAATTTAAAATAAAAGTTCAAGTATTAAACTAATTTTAATAATTTTTAAAATTGTGAATTAAAACATTCATTTTTACTTTAAAATAAAATAAAATATCCTTTATTTACATTAAAAATAGAAATTTAAATAATCAATAAATTTTTCTTAAATATATGTTTAAACTATTGCTAACACAATTTTGACTTTTTTTTAATATCTATACTTGAAGCAAATTTTTATTTAAAAAAAATCAAGTTTGAGTTTAAATTTGATGAAAATATAATTTAATTCATTTAATTTAATCTAGTTTATTTTTTTTATTTGTGTTTAAAAAATTGTTAAATATAAATCCTGTCAAACTCAATTTTATTCATTAATTTATATGTACTTGGGTATTTCTATTAATTAGGCATAGTTTTTAGAATTTAAAAAAAAAGAGATAAAATTGTCTTTTTTTTAATAGAAATTTAGAGTTAAAAGCGACAAATAAGAAGACAAATAAATGTCAATATTATAAAGTCTTTTTTAGGCATCTCTATTATAATATTCTTTATAACATTCCAAGAAAAAGAAAGGAAATTCCACCTAAGTGCTTAAACTCTCAAATAGACTTGGTAGTGGGATGGTCAAATTTGGGCCTACTCAGGTCTGAGCTTTGTCTAAAAATTTTTATTCTAATGCGAACTCAGACTTGAAGTTTTATCGAGTTTAAGATTGCAAACTTGAGTTTGACCCGAGAAAATGTATTTAAGCTTGAGTTCGACTTAGAAGCCTGATTAGTTTTGAGACTTTAGGCTTTAGTTTGAATATAATTAAGCTTTGAGTCTCGAAAATATGTGTTTAAGCTTAGGTTCGACTTAAAGTCTGATAAAATTTCATGCTTGAGTTCAAGTCTAATTGAGCTTTGAGTCTCAAAAGTATATGTTCAAGTCTAGATTTGATCAAAACATAATCAAGTCTAAGGCTTGAGGCTTGAGTTTGAGTTTAATTGAGCTTGAGTGGCTTAAAGCTCAATTAGACTTTGATCAAGTATGGTTAAATACATATTTTTTAATTTTAAAAAATAAAAAATGACATGACATAAAGCTCTATTATGCTTTGTTTGAGTATGATTACATACATTCTTTTAATTTTAAAAATTAAAAAAGACATGGTTTCATTTAAAAATTTTAAGTTTTGTCGGTTAAGCTGGGCTGCGTAACGAGTCCAAACTTAACCAAAATCCATTTAACTTTAGTTGAACAATTTTTGCCAAGCCTACTCCTAAGTAGGCATGACCGTTTGATCTTGGCTCGACTTGGCTTGAAGTTAACGAGCAAGGACTAGTTGATCGGACTAAGGTCGTCCAACTTCGACCGTGAATGCCAAAATGACATTATTTTTTGAAATTTTTTTTAAAAATAAGTCAGCCCTCCCCCTTACTATTGCTACTCCCGTGTAAAATTGTGAACGTTGCCAAGTACTAAGCTCATTTTTAATTTCAATATTATTTTTACAATATAACATGAAATTTCAGAAATTACTTATGCTAGGATGACCACAAAGATCTCCTTCATTTGTAGAGAAGTTCATTACGTGGTTATAATAATTTGTTTTCTGTTGTAATCATTTAAAGTTTTGAATAATTATGTGTTTAGAGTTGATTTATGAGGAAGAGACCACGAAGTATGTACTTGATAGTGAAGTGAATCAGAAGATTAGTGTAATTGAGAGGGTTAAGGTAGAGGTGATCGGATAATTAGCTGAAAGATTATTTTCTGATAGATATAGCCCAAAAGATGATGATTTTGAGAGGGTCAGATCACTCGGTTCCATTAGGGTGTTTCACTTAATTTAATCTACATATTTATGTAGACCTTGTATAAACGTGCGAATGAGATTTAAAGAAACAAGGAAGGAACTGATTAATCAAAACAGAAGATCTAATCTTATTTTGGGATTAGATTAGAGTAGTGGAAAGTCAAAAATAATCATTAATAGAAATTAAAGTTGAATCATATTTAACATAAAGTAATATAAAAAAAAAGTTCAAGTGTTAAACTAATTTTAATAATTTTTAAAATTGTGAATTAAAAGATTCATTTTCACTTTTAAAATAAAATAAAATATCCTTTATTTATATTAAAAATAGAAATTTAAATAATCAATAAAATTTTCTTAAATATATGTTTAAACTAGTGCTGACACAATTTTGAGTTTTTTTAATATATATACTTTAAGTCAAATTTTTATTTAAAAAAACTCAAGTTGGAGTTTAAATTTGATGAAAATATAACTTAATTTAATCTAATTTAATTTTTTTATTTGTGTTTAAAAATTATTAAATATAAATCCTGTCAAACTCAATTTTATTCATTAATTTCATCCCCAATATTACAGAAATGGATATTTTTATCTGTTCCCAATTGTAACTTTATCAACACAAGTCAAACATGTTCATGATATCTGCCAACTACCTGATCAAATTTGCCAAAGTCGAACTTAATCTAAATAATTTCGACACTAATTTGAAATTTGATCGATTTAAAATTATTAATATGATTGATCAAAAGTTTGATGATATTGATAATGGCGAAAATAAGCAATTGAAGAACTAAACTGAATTTTCTCAGGAACAAGCCAACGCCAACAACAGCTATCACTTCCACTTGGCCTGCATAGCACCTGTTTAAGCTGGACTTGACAACGGATAGCTCTCTTTAGCATCTGTACTTTTCTTCTAACTGGATCAACAGGTAGTCGTCATCCAGCAACCTTCTAGTTACATGGCCTATCTGCATATGTATTGGACGAAGAAAGCGAACAAAACTTGGTGAACTGAAATATATAACAACCAATAACAACAGTTTAAGTGAAAATCTCGCTGATACATGAAATTTGAAAAGGTCCAATAATACGCAATCTTATTCTTAACTAGTACAAATATTGTTTTCGACTTGGCGAATCGAAATCTATAGATGCAAAAACATGCAAGACGATGCAATCACAGACCACTGGCAGGTGATCCATCTAAAATGGAGGTTAGCTGCAAAACAATGATTGTGCAATTGATCACAGCCATTCATTTAATACAATTTGATCAAGTGGAGCCAAACATTAACCGTGGAATTGAACAGCTATGTGAACGTCCTACAAAGACACAGCTATGAATGAGTGATGTGAACGTCCTACAAAGACACAGCTATGAATGAGTGATGTAGATTCTGTTAGATGATAAACTCAACAATCCCTCTTCTGGTGCCAAGTGCTAAGGATTATTGCTACGAAACTTTAGAAGTACATAAAGAATCAGTCTTTTATCATCTTTTATTAAATAAATTTGCTGCAAAATCTTCTTGTTCATAGAACACAAGATTAGTGATAAATCAAAATGTGTAATAGCAGAACCTGATATTAGTTGCTAACTGAATATGATAAAACAAACAACAACCTCAGTGGAAAGCAAAACTCCAAATTTGTAATACCAGACATCTTGGTGATATTATTGATTTAGATGCACAACTTCAGGGGTCCATCAAGGCGCAAGGACATTGCATAAAGAATAAGGTAATTATGATACTTCATTGCTCTCCTGTGGACAGGGATCAAGCTTAAATGCTCCATAAAGCTCCATGAAAGATGGCAAGAGCCAAAGAAAATCACCTTCAATAAAAAGCAGATTACAGAACAACAAATATAAACAAGATAGATGTGTTCTATATAATTATAGCTACCAATCAACACAGCATCACTATACAAAGAGATCCAGTTGAAAATCCAGAAAGCGTCACTCTTCTTTGCTATATTACTCCTGGAAAGGGAAAGTAAATAGACATTAAAACAGGACTATAAGCAAACAAAAATTATGTCCATTCAAAGTTAAATTAAAATGCTAAATAATTTAAAAGGAGCACTAACCTGCCCTCACC
>JANZXP010000104.1:27294-39699 GCA_027576715.1 Erythroxylum flavicans
CAGGCACTGTATTTGCATATGGTGTTACTAGTAGTGGGAAGACGCATACAATGCATGTAAGTATCTAAATGAATACCAATATAAAAGAAATGGTTATATATTGGAATATATAACCATTTCTTTCCCTGCATTCTTGTTCTACTTCAGTGACTAATTATTTGTGCTTATAAACCCAGATAATATTAGTCAGTTGCGACTATAAGAAACAAATTATGTTAGTTAATCTCATTTAAAACTAAGCGTCCTTGATTGTTTCACTAGTAGATATAGTAACTGAAAATTTTGAAAATTTCAACTTTATGGGAAATGTTTTTGACCTTTTCCATGCAACATTGCGCTTGACATGACCACACACAATAATTGTTAAATGCTAGATTTAGTTCTTGCTTCGAGCAATTCATTGTGTATTACACATGTCCTTTCTTTTTTACTTTTCCACAAACTAGGGTGCTTGTTTTCTTACTTCTTTCTTCATTTAGCTGCCAATTTACAAGATTCAATGCAAACATGCATTACTGCTTATTGTAACAATGCTTCTAGCTTTTTGTACTTGTTTAGTTTCTCTACAAATTTACTTTGATTAAGCATTGTTAGTATTGCCCACTTGTTCTTCGAGTTTTTAATGCTTCAAAATTCTTCTTTGTTTCAGTGTTAATGATGTATCTGTAACTCTTCCCTATACAATTAAATGAAGAGAATATCTGTAACATATCAGGAAAGTGACAATATCTGGTTCATTATTAATAGTTTTATTTTTAAGTAGAGAAAAAAGATTTCACTCTAGCCCTTATGCATATTTTACAAATTTCTGTGCCTTCAAGGTTGTTGACCATTTTATTGAATGCAAATTTCAGTGACTTTTTACCTTTTTTATAGTTGAAAAGTGGCTACTGGTTGGGAAGCTTCCTATAAGTTTTAATTCTTATTTATTATTTACCGATTTTATAGCGGTTTATTACCGGTTAAACCTCTAAACCTTAAACCTTTCTTTCGACTGATTCGATGTCATGACTATGGTGGAGAAAATTTCAGGTTGAAAACAAATTGAATACTGATGA
Organism: Erythroxylum flavicans; assembly: GCA_027576715.1. NCBI lineage: Eukaryota > Viridiplantae > Streptophyta > Magnoliopsida > Malpighiales > Erythroxylaceae > Erythroxylum > Erythroxylum flavicans. The sequence continues at coordinate 28,353 of JANZXP010000104.1, forward strand.
AACGGTTGTCTTTGAACTTCACCAACATCAAAATTACTATATCGTAAAATAGAACATCATCTGCAATAGTACTTGAAGAATCTGCAGTATAATCCAGGATCAAATTTATCACCCGATTCCCAGGTGGATGGCCACCATAGATGAATGACGTCAGAATAGCATATTTACCATCATAGACAAACTGCAAAGAACTCTGCAAAATATTCCACCTTTATCGCCAAACAAAATCAGCTTAAAGAAAAGTTATTTTTCCTTCCATGAAAAAGATAAGATACAAAAAGAGACAACAGTAAAGCTAAAGAAAGGACTTGAATCCTACGCAACTCACCAGACTAAAAGGGGATAAAATTCCAACAGTACTAAGCTTTTATGGATTTGATCATCTATATGGAAGACCTTCCTTTAAGATGGTAAAGACTCCCAACTTTAGACGGAGAGGGAGTGAGAGGAATCAAAAGGCTCTCTTGGGTCAGGGTGGGTGATTCTAACACTTTCTCCTTTTGCAAGTGGGTCCTCTGGTGATTTTCCACCACAGCCTGCTAAATGTCAAAAAATCCATTAATCTTCCTCGTTGAAACAGTGACATTAGAGTGTGTGTCTGTGTTTGTTCTGCTTCAACTTGGCTTTGTATACAGTTGGGATTGGAAGTGCAAGTGTAAAATCTTCCTGTCAGTGTTAAAGTCAAGGCCATCTTCGTACCTTCTACTCGCGAAAAGCCACAAGCTTTCCAGAATTATCAGGTCCTGATGTCTCTTTTTTATTCTTTGTAACAAGGACAACAATAATTGATGTTAAGTATCAGGAATTAATTTAGTTATTTTTACCGACATCATTAAGCAGGTTTATTTATGTCTAACGAATTCTTACAGCCGTCCTTTGTGTCTGATATCTTGTCATTTTTGGCAATTTGGCTCTTTGCAAAAGTTAGGCATCAATTATTATCAGTAAAATTGAAAGCTTACCAAACATGACCACTTACAAATTATGACGTCTTAGAAGTTTGTTCTTAATTTACTCCACCCAACCATCAAGCAGAGCAACAAAATATGCTTTATTATTTGGATGCTAAAATGTATCACCTATTTTTATTATTTTGTTCCTACCCTATTTTATGAACATCTATTTATTTAATAAATAAAACTCATAAAAAATAAACAAATAAATACTCATTAAAAAAAGAGTCAAGCACCAAAAGACCAAGAATTAAGTATTCATGCTTTGTGGCTGCCGACTTTGTGTCTCTTTGTATAACCAATCAATAGTCTTTTCTTGTCGCTCTGATTTATAGCAGCTCAATCCATTGATTAAATCAGAAAGGGGCCCATTAATTTTTATTCTTCTTTATTTTAAAAAACAAATTAAAGTTAATATTGTCTACGTTATATCTCCATATTATAAATTATTTGTCATTCTTCAATATTCCAAATTTTAATTTTAAATAAAGGTGCATTTTTCTTCTCAAGAATCGAGGTCACCAGCATTGTTTTCTTCTTTATTTATTGCCTAGTTGGAATTTCATCATCCTTCTTTTATTAAATTCAACAGTATCACTGAAGGAAACATGATTTCAAGTAAATAATAAGTTCTGACATTTCTTTGCACTGCGCGTTCAAGATTTAGCATGTGGGACTGTGCAACAACCCTGATGAGAAGGATCCTGATTTTCCCCAAAGACATTGGGGGGCTACCAAATCATAAAATTGTCTACCACTTTCGTTCCCAAATCACAACCCAAATAAGTTAAAAAGCTCTCAACTCAACATGTGGCATGTTCCCTGTCATCCACCGTGAGTGCACAGTGAAGCAACCAACATTGTGGACTAGCTTGCAGTTGCACTGTTCTGCTTCCCCAATTTTCAGGTGTGACTGTCATTAAAAGAAAGTAGATTTCTTCAAAGGGAAAACGAGCGATCCTGCGGTTACTGGTAAGTGATTATGGCATCAGCTAATTACATTATCTATTACTCGGCTATCAGCGATTAGTTGTGAGTATTTCTTTATTTAAAGATATTTAACAAAATTAGTTATTTATATATAAAATAACTTTAAAAAAGAGTTTATAAAAAGACGAATATTATATTGTAGTATTTTTTTAAATCTTCTCGCAATAATTTAGAATTTAAATATTTAATTTCACAAAAATTAAGTTTATAATTCTAATAAAAAATATAGAACATATTATTATTATTATTATTATTATTATTACTACTACTATTACTACTATACTACTACTTTCTTTCTTCATATTAATCTAGTTGATGTTTGATAAAGGAAAAACAATAGTAAAAGATGATAGTTTGAATAATTTGTAATAACTTTTAAATATAATCATTTTTTTGTCCTCTAATATCTCAGTCACAGGAGTAAAATACTCCTCATAGGAGTATTTTAAAAAATAACAGATTAGGTTTAATCCGCTAACATAATCAGTTGATTACTAAACATGACTATCAGCGGTTTTATATAATCAAACCGTCATATACCTTCAATCTATAGAAAAATAGCTAATTAGCCATTTACCAAACAAAACCTATGTATTAGTCAAAATCTACAAAGAAAAATGTAAGCATGTGTTCTCTTTTCAAAACGTTTTAAAATCTCTCCCTCTCTCAAATTTTCAGAATATTAGTCTTAATCAAAAAATATATGATCCATTGTTATTGTTAAAATTTGAACATTAAAAATTCAGAAATTTCCCTAATTACAAAATTTCTGTTTATTAATATGTCGCTGACAAAAAAAGAGATTGTTATAACCAATAATATTTCACATATGAGATTTTTACTTAAAATAAGATTGTATTATAAGTGCAGCCTTAAATACGCTATGCCGCTTTCTTTGACCAATGTGTGTTATTTGGGTTAATGAATTTGGTTTACATAATTTTATTAGATTATACTTGTCATCAGACAAGAATGTAAAGCCACTTTTTTTTTTTTGAATTGTCTATGAGGTGTTTCAGGGAAGTTTTAATTATGAGAAAATATATTTAAGTCATTTATATTTAGATTTATTTTTAATCGAGTCGAATAAGCCCCTTGTAAAAAGTAAAATTCTAACCTTAAATTTTAAATAGCTACATATATCAGAAAATTCGAACATCTAACTTCACTTAAATCAGAAGCGCCGCTTACCAAATAACTGCTGCGGCTGAGGCTCACTACTTTTCTGATAATCCAAATAATTTCCTTACACGTAACACCAGAAGACACATGACCCCTCTTGTCTCCCACGCTTCAAGTTGTTTTTATCCATTTCTCTAAGTTGGGTCCAGGGATGACTTAAACGCAGTTAAAATAGTGATCTATACAACAAGTGTGAACTCAATGTCGAAGTAGCAAGAAACTCCCAAAAATATTCATAAAAGGAGCACCGTGAAACCAAACTTATAAAGTCTGACAAAAGAATCATCAGAAGATGCTAAAATAAACCCGCGGCAGTTGAAATATGACGCTTGTAGATTTGTTCTGACACAGAAAAGCCTGCCAGTATTTGCCAGATGTGGATGATGTTGTCATCTTTGATCGTGGGCCCTGGAATTTTTCAGCGCGATATTGGATTATCCCATTAGAGAAGAGCCGTGTAAGAACATTTTATTGCAATGGATATAGTGTACAAAATTTGGCAGTCGGCTAATTTGAAGAGTATGTCAATGAATGTCAACTTCGTTGCCACTCTGTCAGGTCATGATAAGTTCGGTGTTTTGCATCCGACGTTGGATACATAGGAGTCAGATTTACGAGTGTGGCAGAAATAAAAGATTCCCTTATAGTTAATAATGGTAAAAAGGAAACAAAGCCATAGTAAATATATGGTTTGCCCAAAATTTTCTTTCCAAGAGGTTTCTGTTTATATTGCATGTGTTTTTAGTTCCTAATTCAGGTTGAAGGTCTTCATCAGATGTATGACATTAACTGCAAGTTGCAGCCAAAGTGCCAAGACCCCACTTTCTGTTAAAATGACATTACAACAAGAATCTACTATGGCCTTAACATGGGATGCAGCTGTAACAGGTCCTCAACGAGGCCCACATCAAGTGCCAGTGTGCTATTTGGGATCCAAATCCAATGCCTATTCGATTTTGACTTCTGTTTTTAAACGACATTTGAGTAGAAAAACTTGAAGGCTTTACTTTGCCAGGCTTTGGAACGGCTGGTACAACCTGAAGCTCCTTTGGGCTTCAGAAATTGGGGTCGAAAAACTTGAAGGCTTTACTTTGCCAGGATTTGGAACGGCAGGTACAACCTGAAGCCCCTTTGGGCTTTAGAAATTGGGGTAGAAAAACTTGAAGGCTTTACTTTGCCAGGCTTTGAAACTGCCGGTGCAACCTGAAGCCCCTTTGGGCTTCAGAAATTGGAGTACAACTCATAAGAATGAGAGTGTCTTTACTCTTTCACTATCTAAAGTTTCTGAGACTCACTCTTCTTAAAATGCTTTTCAAGAATTTTATTATTTATTATTTAAAATATATAAATATGAGTCTTATTATCATACGATAACTAGAATCTATTATATGATCAATATTGACATGATATTTATTGAATCTCGTCAAATTTTCCGCCTAATTAGTGTTTATTTTAAAAGTTAAGATTCAATTTAAAAACTTAAAAGTGTTAGGATTTATGTTATATTATGTTATAAATATTAAGGTTCAAAATGTATTTTTAATATTTCGAGCCTCCTTAGTATAGACAGAAGGTGATGTTTAATGTATTTTTTGCACCAACTCTTTAAATTCTCAAATCTTAAAGTCATTTTTGAGAATTTAAATTGGGGATAACAATGGGCTCACCCGTAATTTTAGATTTAGATGTTTTCAATAGGTCGTCAAACGGTCCATTATTTTGCTCAGAAAAATTGGACTTCAGGTAAGTTTAGGCTTAAGTAGCTAAGGTTTGAAAAAAAATCTTTATTTTATAATTTTAATTTTTAAAAAATTGACGAAGCGACTTATGAATTGACCCATTACTATACCCAATTTAAATTAATTCAATTAAATTTAAACTTTTTTATTAATTTCAAGACAAATTAAATAATTGTATCATCTTTGAATTTTTTTGTTAATTAAATTTCTTAAAATTACTAAGTATTCAAAAAATTTAAATTTTAAGATGAAATAATTTCATTTAAATTTAGTTTTTATAAAATGAATGATTTATATGCAATAACATATTATTAAATGTTTAATTTAATACCTTGTAATGAATAATTTAAATTTAAATAATAAAAATCAATCCATTTGTTCAAAAATTGGTAAAAATTTAATCATGAGTTAGAATAATACAAAAATAAATCTTACACTGTTGTTTTTAAAATTTTGGTGAATATGTCCAATCAATGCTTTCCACGTCAGAAGATTATTATAAAATAACTTTAAAAACACAAAGGGCAACTGAGTGACGTCGATCACGTGCACGCCACAAGGATTCCTTTGGATGGAAGGCGCCTAGACACGTTTCGAAGTTCTAGAAAGTACTACTACACGTGGACCAATGGGGACGCAGAAAGTGATCGGATCTCATCTCTTTCTCTCCTCCACTAGTTCTGATATCAAAGTTTGCTTGTCTTGATCTCCTCGCCACGTGGCGTCCAATTTGTTTACTCTCTTTCGTTAAAACATTAAAAATTCCCACTCCTCTGTATTATTAATTAATTTTTATCAGTTAAAATTAAAATCAAAAATAAAAAAACCAGAGAGAGAGAAAGAGAGATAGAGGGAAAGAGAAGAAGCTCACCTGGTTCTGGAAGCTCCTTTTTTCTTTTTACTGCTCGGTTCGGAATTGTGACTTTGGTAGGAGCAAAAGGTTAAGCTTTTGTTTGTTTCGAGGTAGTTTTCATTTTTTAGAAGAGAAGGAAGAGGTTCGATCGGCTTTTTGCCAGTTTGAATTTCAGGTGAGTTTTAGTGTTACTGCTGAAGATCCAGACTGATTTAGTGTTTTGGTTGCTGAGAAATCCAGATTCGGTTGTAGGTCTTGTTACTTTCTTCTCGTTCCAAAAGTTTTTAGAAAATGTTAAGTTCAATCGGTTTATAAAAGGATTTACCATTTCTGTTTTTCAGGTCTGTTATTTCTTGTTTTGGTCGAATTTTGAGTTAGTTTGCTAATGAAAATTTACTCTGAATGAAGAAACTTGAGCTGTTGGAAATGTTAGAAGTCGAATACTTAGGGTTACGTGATTTGATTTATGTAACCTGTTATTTCTGGTTCTTGAAATTGAGAAACTCTGCGATGTTAAGTAATATGAGAAGCTGCCGTTGTTATGTGATGTGGGATACAGTTATAGAACTAATCCTGAGCTCCAAACCAGAGCCTAAATTTTGATGTTTTTCTATAAGTGATCATTCAAATCGTATGTAGGATAAATTTTGATGTTTATCCCTGCATTCAATATTGTAGATTAGTGGATTCTTATGTGTGAAAAGATGAATAGATACAGTCTGAGAATGAAGATAGCAAGAGAATAACCCAAGTTTGATGTTTTATTCACATGTTGGAGTTCTGTGCTAGTCTTTGGATTGTTGAATTAATGGTTGATGTAATATGGTGGAAACTTATCTACATAAATAACTTACATAAACTTTTCTACTTTTGATTAGTTGGATACCTCTTTAGTTTATTAAACTCTTGCTTGGTTAGAGCTAGGAAACACAGTAACTTGCTTCAACGTCATAATTGCAGCTCTTCTACTGTTGATTTGGTTTGCATTTTCTCTATCTTGTGTTTGATTTAATTGGACTTTTTTTTTTTTTACCTTGAATCAATCAAAACAAATTTTAGCATATGTCTTTCTTTTCTGAATCAGAAACATAATTGGAAGCAGCATTATGATAATTATGACTTCTTATCAAGAAATTTTCAGTGGCGGGTAGAGGATTTTGAAGGAATGTCAGACTTGTGCGTTTATGAGGTACAAAATCTTGTATCCCTTCTTTTATCATTATTTGATGCATCAGGTTTAAGTACTGGTCATTCAATTGTTTCATCTTGTTTTGTGTTGAGAATATATTTGCAAGGTTTCTTCAGTCTAGATTCGTGTAATAGAGAATAAGAAATAAATTGTGATTTTGTGAGAGTTTATGTTATGAACTTTCTTACTGATCAATTTTCATTCTTTAATTACTAACAGAGAGCTATTAGTAGTTCTTCTAGCATTATAAAATTTGAAAGGTAAAATTTGTTTGCTGCTTTTAGTGACAATCCTAAGATGCACAATCCACAGATAATCAGTTAGACTCGACTGAACCAAAATTTAACCCAAATGTAAGAATGAGCAAAGGACTTCTATACTATGGAATGGCCTTGTTTTTTTCACTAAGAATTGGTAGCCATATATTGGTTAATCGATATTTGATTATACAGCTGTTTGATTATACATCATCTGTGTGTGCTGCTTTATTGGGATTTTGGTTAACCTTTCTGTTCTGGTGATAAGTGTTAGCCACATAACCTGACTTTACTGGTTTTGGTAGCCGTTTCAGAGCATGAGGATATTGTTTGTGAGAACTGTTTTGTTTTGGGGCTTGTGTATTATTAGTTGTACTAGAAAAAGTTGACTAGTAAAAAAGAGAACCTGAAGTATGACGAACAGTGGGCCTATAAAGGTTGCATGAGTCATCCCTTATATTATTTAAAGGAGAAGGAAAATACAGAAACTGTAGTTGAATTGCTTTTGTAATACAGTCATTTTTATTTTTTACATTGGAAACCAATCTTTCCTGTCTTTAAATGTTGGATACATGTGTTTTAGTTCATCGCTGATTTTAAAACTTTACTAGATTGATTAAGCCCACCTTGCTACTGGGTTTAACAAAATGCTGTGTATTGAGTTGTTAAGGACATGTTTTAGTTCTGAGTTGGTTTGTATATAGTATATCTTGTTCTGTATTAATAATTCTTGAACACAAAAAGTATTTTTAAGTAGTATTACTACTTTGTAAAAAATTTAGCTAGCTCCTTTTAAGTGCTACTTACAATGATCTTCAGTTGGGTGATTATTAATAGTCTCAACAAGGATTTATTCAAAAGTTTTTATCAGTAGACCCTTTTCTTTCTGGTAAGGTAAAGCGGTGTCATACCCAGCTTGCATGTCTACTGACTCTTCAGAGTGGTCAAAAGCGGGGATTTATGTTTTCCTAGAGAACTAGGGAACAATCTGTTCCCTTCTCTTAATCAGTTTCAAACCCGTGAACTTGATAGACTGTGAAGTTGTTTAACTATTTCCCTCCATATCAAAAACTTGTTTCATTATTTCTCTGCGGAATACTCACGAACTTAATAGATTATTCTGTAGAAATTGCTTAACTAGTTTCCTTTATATTGAAGAGCTGGTTTTGATTACTTTACCAGTTTGCTATAAGTATTCCTTTGATGATCAAAACTTTCTATATGATACTATAGAAGTGAGTATCTTGAGGTGATCATACAGTTTTATAGATCCTTTGGCATTTGTAGGTTTAGAATGCCCTGTTCTACTTAGCTACTATTCTGAAGCAGGTTTCGTAACAAGGCTGCAAAATAACTTTATACAAAGTAATATCTATTAATAATAACAAGTGATATGAATTAGGTCGTTGGACTTTCACTACTTTTCATGATACCCTTCTCTGAACTGTAAGCTTCATGGTATTTTGGAAACCAATTTCGTTTTGCCTTCATCATAGGTCCATTATAGATATTGAGTCATCTTATGATGTCAATATTAATTTACATTTTAAGAATATAACATTTATTTGTTTCTGTATTTCTGATTCACTTCTATTCTACTAAGCCGTCATACTTAGGTTGTTTGTTTGATTCTCTGACCTGAAGCTTGACTTGTATGCAGCTAGTTAGTCATTGGTTTTTTCTCTTTATAGCTCCCTTAGAAATCTGTTATTGAAAAAAAAAAAACTAGTTTATTGGTGAGTCAATATTTTTATTTGTGGTTCGAATTAAGCTCTTTTTAAGGAGTGGTGGACAACAAGTAAATGCACAGGTCATGTTGGGTTGCAACAAATAGGTATGATGGAAAAGAAATAAGGTTAGAAGAAGAAGAAGTAGAGGAAGCAGAAGCATGTCGATAAAGGAGCTTCTGATAATGTGTTGCTTTGAACTAATTTACAAGATCTTTCCAAGTTTCTTTTCTGGTCACAACATTTGCAAGTGATTTAGCAAATTTATGTATTGTTGTCATGAATCAACATCCCATGTAATATTGGTACTTAAATATGACCTTTTTTCTGAAATTAGTTTAGTTTTGTAGATCCCTTTGATTTGATCATATTGGAAACCAATACTGTTGCCAGAGTTCTATAATACAGTTTATTTTTAAGTCTCAAACCAAGCAAATTGAAGTTTTCTGTTAAAGTATTGTATTGGTGAGTTAAAAAGTGTAGGTGGAGAGGATGCAGTGGACTGGGAGGGGTTTCTAGTTCTATGTGGTCATTACACATTTTGCTCATCATGTTTCTATTTTTTTTCCTTGCATTAACAGATCCTGTTAAAGGTTGAGCCCCTCTAGAAATTATTCTACTATTGCGATGGTTCTTCAGTTTCAAGTACTACTCAACAGTTGTGATTGTTTGATTAGAACGATTTATGTATCAAGGATTATACTTTTTTTATTAACCAAGACATTATTTCAGTATGGGCACCAATGGATTAGTAATATTCATACACTTGTCTGACTTAATTGTAATAATTGCTCGGTCTGAAAGACAAACATGTTGAAAGTGATAACTCCTTGCTGAATTCTAGTTGTTTTCTCAACTCTGCTACGATATTGAGTTTCTAGTGAATATGCTTTATCTTAATGAATTTCCAAATCATTTTATGGATCAAATTCTTTTGAACTGGAATGTATCTTGAAATAAGAACTGATTGAATCTTGATTCCATGTATCCCCTGAGTCAATAACTAAGTTTAAGCTCTATCAATATCGCTTTCTTCTTTTTGTTTTGAATTTCGGAACCTATCGCCCTATACCTGAAACGCTGACTGTCTCAACCAAGGCGTGAACCTTGGTGGAGCGGTAGTATTGACAGTCAACCAAGGTTTAACCTCTATTAATATCACTTTCTTCTTTGATGTTCTTTACATTGGATAATAATTTTGATGATCATAGCAGCTAAAATCTTGTTGCTGATGTTGCAGCTTGAAGATAATGTGTGGGATGAATTTAGCGGGACTGATGATCATATAGTACCTCATCCGGGTAATGGATTGGGTCAAGTTGGAGTTCAGGTTGAGAGCCGCAAGAAACCTCGACATGAAGTAGTTGGTGTTGTCAATCGTTCTCATGATGGAACTAAATGTAGTAATCATAGAAAAGAAGCTAGCTCATCTACTGTAACACAGAAGGATAAAATGTTAGAAAAGAGCTCGTGGTCAGAAACCCCTGATGGTGTGTGTACTGCTTCATATGATAGTAGTCCTGTCAAAGAAAGAAACATAGCGTCTGAAGAAACAAAGACTTCTAATCATTGTTTGAAAAGTGAAAATGATGATACAATGGACAATGAACTCTTTGCCGATGATGCTATCCTGAGCGAAAAGAGTACTGCATTGGACAATAGTCCTTATGACTATCCCCTCAGTCATATTTCTCAGGCAAAAGATGATCTCAATTTTTTCGGTAATGTTTGTGAAGACAAAGAAGGCAGTGATCTATTGTATTATGGGTGGGCAGATGATATTGGCAATTTTGAGGATGTTGACAGGATGTTCAGGTTGTCCAAAACTTGTCTGTTAACTAGAATTGTTTTGTTCATGTTTAATGATTTGAATTTATGCCCAATAAGCTAGCGGAAAGTTTCTTCACAAAGGCTCATACGCCTACTTTTATGTTATTCTGGACTTTTACTTTCCTCCACGAATTTTAGTGGATGTGCATGCATAGTTGACTATAAATATGTTTAAACTTGCAGAAGTTGTGATGCAACATTTGGGCTGGAGAGTCTTAGTAATGAAGATGCATTGTGCTGGTTTCCGTCTTCCCAATGTAATGATGGATCCGAAGATGAAATTAAGATGAGTTCAAAGTTTTCCACCTCTGAGACAGGTGCATTAATCGGTGCTTCTGAACAGCCAGTAGCTTCAGCACTAAACAGTTCATTGAATGATTCTGAAAGGAAAAGCCTTGTTGCTAGTGACAAAACAAATTCAAGGATTACCACTGCTGTTGACCAGTCGGCTCCAAGCCCTGTACTATTTTTCAATGGTTCAGATGCAAAATCTGTAAGTAGAGATGACCACTTGTACATGCCATATTGCCAATGATGGCCTATTTTCCTAGTAGTATATTTTTCAACCTTAATTCTAGAATTGCTATTTTGACTATTGGGTAGTGTGAGTAACTTTTAAAGACTTTT
>JANZXP010000104.1:39799-52436 GCA_027576715.1 Erythroxylum flavicans
ATGTTTTTATCACCATCTTTTCTCTTCACATGATATGATGTTTCGTATGGGAATAACCAACTTCTATAATTAGGCAGCTGCGGTCAAACATTATTGAAGCTGAAACATGGTCTTGAGCTTTATTTACAAGATGTGCATTCTTTAAGTAACTACAAACTTTGCTCTACTTTGCAGACTACAGTTGAAGTGGAAGACTTTAGAAGAGCACAACCTGATATTGTTGCACTTTCAGCATCCAAAATCATGTCTCATCTAAAAGCTGGCGGAGATGAGGTGACTCAGGCCTTGAAATCTCTATGTTGGAGACTTAAGGGGATTCAAGTTGAGGTAACCTCAACATTTTGGGAATTTAAAATCATTTATTACTGTGTAAAACCATCTCTACGAACTTATTTACATACATTAAGTTCATAATATGTTAAAACCATATGTAACCAATCTTTAGTAGGTTCAGGATACATCATCATTTCTTTAACTACGAAGTTACATGAATAGGCATTTAGAAACTGTAATTTAACAAGAATCTTGTTGCTCATGCTAAAAATAGGCCTGATTTTGTTTGACAGTATGTACTTGTAAGACTGCAAGTACAGGTTTCCTTTGTTTCTCACGAATTAAGGTGGCTGGCGATGACGTTGGATGTTTAGCAAACTTCAGCTGTTTACTGGAATAAAATTTGAGATTTAATTGTTTGAGATCCTTTAACTGTCACTCAATTTCACTGTATGAGTTGGAAAGTAATCTAATGTTTAGCAATTATCACCTCGCAATGAAAAAATTTGTATATCACTATGACCTGGGAATGCTGTAGATGATATGCAGCTTTAGATTGCAAAGCCTATCGTAAATATGCTTTTATAACTGCTAGTTTTCAATATATCTTAGTTCTATAAATTGGTGATTTTCCATGGACTTATTTCTAGAATTTATCAAGCATGGGCTAATCCCACCAATTGTTCTAGTACTGTTATTCACTTATACTGCTTGCTCTGCTGCCCTTGTTTGTAGCGTAGTTCCCTTCTGAAACAACATGGATTTTTCTATTCTGATAGTTGAAATGTGTCTACAGGACTTCAGCTTATGGAAGGGTTATACTTGCCTTTCAGACACTTGGCGTTGTGTTTGGTGATGTTGGTACAAGTCCATTATATACATTTGACGTGATATTTACAAAAGCACCCATTAATGGGGAAGAAGATGTTCTTGGTGCATTATCCCTGGTCCTGTATACCTTACTCTTGATTTCCCTGGTGAAATATGTGCTTGTTGTTCTTTGGGCCAATGATGATGGTGAAGGTATATTGAATAAATTGATAACTCCTATCTCTTTTCTCTATCTCTTGCACAAACAATCAGTTATACACAGACAAACACACATACAAACCCAGCCAACCACCCAGTCACTTGCATCCACAAACACTCTGACACAAACCTTCACCTACATGTACAGACATGCACACTAACCAAAAAAGTGCGATAAACACGTATATTGAGATATTGAGCTGTGTAACCGGGTGTCGCTTGATGCACAATAGTATTCACTTAGGCAGGAAGCATACATGGTTCATAAGAGAGCTATATACTCAGAAATGTTCTCATATAACATTGCATTAAAATAGAAAAAGAAAAAAGAAACTAATTGAGTTTTTGACAGTTCCAGTTTTGTATTTTAGGTGGCACTTTCGCCTTGTATTCGTTAATTTGCCGGCATGCTAAGGTTAGTCTACTTCCAAATCAGCTTCCTTCGGATGCCTGTATATCAAGTTTCAGGCTTAAGGTTCCATCCCCAGAACTTTAGAGATCACTAAAGATCAAGGAAAGGCTTGAGACTCCATTAACCATGAAAAAGCTGCTTTTGATGTTGGTACTTGCAGGAACATCTATGGTGATTGCTGATGGGGTTGTCACCCCTGCAATGTCAGGTTTTAGTTCCCATACTTGGATTAATATTTTCCTTTGTTGGCAATGAGTCATTTACAATAAGAGCTCATTAGTCATTGTGGAGAGTATGCTTATGTTACAGCTACCCCTTTGGCTTGTTATATTAGTTCACATGTTCATCGATTATAATGCAGTAACATCTGCTGTTGCTGGTCTTAAGGTTGGAGTAGCTGCAATTGAGCAAGGTAATATGATATTTTGAAGCCTCTGTTGGTAGTTTTGTTTTGGTTTCACTGAGATATCATCATAATCTAGTTTTCACTTGTTTTTTGTGGCCATGTATTTTCTGGAGCATACAGATTTTTCTTTATGAGCTGAATTCATTAGAAGTTCTCCAACATGAATCTTTGTTGGGTCACTTGTGCTAAATGATATTGTGAAATACAAAAAATTGAAAATTTGAAGCCTAGGAACTTTTAGAGCTAAATAATTGCCACAGGGTGTCATTTTGAAAAAAACTGGTATCTAAAGGTTGTCAATGAAGGTCACTGTCTTTCTTCCTTTGTTTCCCTTATGTTGTTAGTTTGAATTTAATGGGGATTTGAAGTCAGCAGCGATAGAGAATGGCTACAGAAGATCTCAATGCTATGTTATAGAAATGTAAATAAGCTGTAAATTTAGAGTTTAAATAAGCTGTAAATTTAGAGTCTAAATAAGCTGTAAATTTAGAGTTTTGGAGTTTGGAATAAGAAACGAAGAAGAAAAGGTGAGTGTATAGAATAGGTTGGAGAACTAGGAATTACACCCGGGATGAAAGGATCACTCTTAAATAGAAGGCATCATATTTCCAAACTGAAATTCGGAATTGAGAAAAAGAAAACACTCTTTGTTATTAACATAAACGTCGAGATGTATAATGAGTCTCCTGCAAACTCACTTCTTGTGTACCTAGGACCCTTAACTTTATCTTTTTCTAATAGGTTTTGAATCCTCAGGTAACAAGGATTAAGCTCAAAATAAACTTTATAGTTCCTTTCAATTTCTAATAAGGAAACTAACAATTATAGAAAACTGACTGGACAAAATAAATAATGTAGACTGTACGCTGTACATTTGGTGAAATCAAATGGAGAATGTAGCTCAACCCCAAATATGGATTTTGATCATAAAAGAGTTTAATCAACTTTTTCATAAAACAAATTGACTAATAAAGCTGCCACCTAGGAGGGATTATTGTCTAAATGGGGAGAAAAAAGAGCTTTGAGTAAAATAGTTGTCACAATAAAATTTAGTTTATTGGCAAGTTACAGAGAATCTTACTGCTCAGAGATTTGGCACTCAATACTATCTACTATTAAAATGAAAGCTCAGGAATTTGATTTTATTGGAATCCGTGCTAAGAATATAGACAAACTACCATACATTTGGTAATTTTTATAGGATTGACTCCTGTTCTCTTCTTAATTTTGAATATTTTGCCTGGAAATCAACAAAAGGACTAGTGGCTTTGTAGAATACAAACTAAGAAAGATCTGTGATTTAAGAGATGTCTAGTTTAGTTTTTGATTTCCTTAATCATGTATCTGTTTGTCTTTGTTGGAGGAAAAAGAAGAGGGTTAGGTCATGCATTCTGATACGTGTTTGTAGAAGCTTCCATTGTCTATTCAATAACTAGAGTGGCGGGAAATCATGAAAGCCCTTTCACTCTGTCTCCTATCACCAGACAGTAAGATTTGGTGTAAGATGATGAAAAATGAAACAGGAAAAAAAATGAGAGTACAAACAGAAAAATATAGGTAAAGCCCTTAGCAAGGATAAGTTGCAAAATTTGCAAGTGTGGAAGTTGAGCTACAAGGTATCCAGTGCATTTAAGAGTTCTACAATCTTTTGTGTATGTCATTTATGTGTGCAACCAGGTCCTGATAGGCATGCCTGATCTTTCTTAAGCCACTGCGCTCCTTTCTGCAATTATCAAATGAATTCTCGGTAAAAACTGTCTCGGAATATACTAATTTGTCAGTTACTCTGCTAAATTGTGAATGGATATGTATTTGGAGTAAAGTGTTGTGCATATTCTCTTTTCTGATTTAATACTGGTTGATTAGCCTCCTCAATGATTTATTTTCCTGATAATGCCTGTTTTCAAATAGATTCAATTGTTTTTAGATTCTTCTCCTGGACAATAGTCCCAATCTATTGTTTCATGTATTACTTTGAAAACTATTGACATCAGCATTCAGTGTGTTTAATGGAGGCAAGTTAGCTGTGTGATTTATTTTTATTATTCTTTTTTCTTTGGTGCAGAGCAAGTGGTGATGATTTCGGTTGCCTTTATTGTAATTTTGTTCAGTGTACAGAAGTTTGGGACAAGTAAAGTGGGACTTGCTGTTGGCCCAGCTTTATTCATATGGTTTTGTTCTCTTGCTGGCATTGGAATTTACAACTTGATCAAATATGACACTAGTGTTTTAAGAGCATTTAATCCTGTCCACATCTATTACTTCTTCAAGCGGAATTCAACTAAGGCCTGGTATGCCCTTGGAGGTTGCCTTCTATGTGCAACAGGTAGCTAATTTGTTTCAAGTGTACAATTAGCTCTTTTCTTGTTCTGCATTTTCCTTTCCTTTTAGTTCTTCGTGGACTGTTTTCCCATGCAAGATTAATGTGCCCAAATATTTTGAGCATAATACTGGGTAAAGTTACAACTTGTGGCATTGTGGGTACAATGGTAAGTAGCTACAAGCTAATAAGGAAGTCAGTTTCGAAGGTTGAAGAGGCTGTTGACAGCCTGTTTTGGAATGTGTTAAGAACATCATATATCCAGAGACAATTCTGGATCTCATGCTTGGTAAGACAGAGAGAGGGTGCAAGTGTGGGAGATATGAGGGCTTGAATTTATGATGGAGATTTGATGATTACGATGGTGTTGGCACCACATCGTTTCTGGCCTCAAGGTGGTGTGCTTTTCTTCAGGGAATGGAAGAAAAGAAATAAATTGGCAGGGTGCATAAATTTTTTTTGGTGATGGTGGGTCTATTTAGCCCAACTTTAATGAGGGCCAAAATCTGCAACTTTATGTATGAGTAGGAGATAGGATATACGAAAATATGAAAACTGAGATAAATCCTTATGGTCATGAGAAATAGCGTGCCTCTATTTAGATAGCTGCTGATTTATGACAACTTGACATCCAGTGTGATCTAGTTAGTATGTATTTGTATGAAGTAATGTTCTCAACATGTGAATCACACATGAACTTTTTATCACGTAATAACAATAGCCTAAATTGCCTGGTTAGTTCATATGTTACTGCCATGATACAAGCATGAAGCTAATGAGGCTTTTTGCAGGATCTGAGGCAATGTTTGCAGATCTTTGCTACTTTTCGGTGAAGTCAATTCAGGTAAAGTAGTCAGAAACTGATTTTACTTAGTCACTGTGTTGTAATGGTTGGCATCAATCCAGTTATTTGATCTTTTGTTTTTGTTTTGATTGATAAATTTGGAGTTTGCTTTATGTGCTCATTTGCAGCTTACTTTTGTATTTCTTGTGTTGCCATGCCTTCTGTTGGGTTATTTGGGTCAAGCTGCATACCTCATGGATAATCATACTACGGATCTTTCTCAGCAAGCTTTCTATTCTTCAGTTCCTCGTAAGTTTCAGTTTTACATCTTTATCAATGAGCTTTCTGCAATTTTGTTAAATGGATGGTCTCTGTGCTTTGCAGAACCTAAAGCATTCTGTAATTTCAGTTTAGTTTTTGGGAAGAGATTCTTTTATATATACATCTGCTTTTCTGTTCTCTGATTAAAATAATTTTGTTCTGTGTCTACAGCTGCTGCTTTCTGGCCTGTTTTGTTCATTGCTAATATAGCTGCATTAATTGCCAGTCGAGCAATGACAACAGCCACATTTTCATGTATAAAACAGTCAACAGCACTTGGCTGTTTCCCTCGTCTTAAAATTATCCATACTTCTCGAAAATTTATGGGTCAGATTTATATTCCTGTCATAAACTGGTTCTTGCTGGTAGTTTGCTTGGTGTTCGTCTGCACTGTTTCAAGCACGACTGAAATGGGAAATGCATATGGTAACACTCCCTTCTAAATATTATTTAAATCTTGTTGGAGCTCTTTGTTTTGCTTTAATGCAATTTATGAATTGCTCACTTTTCCATCCTGATAAATAGATATGTAAAGGGCCAGTAGATTGCTATGTAAAAGCCATAAATTTTAAGTGCCAAAGTTTATATTCCTTTTTGTATGTTCAACCTTAGAATTCCTTGCTATTTATAACTGCAAGGAGCTTTTGGTGGATTCTATTGACATGTGGCACCTGTCACTGACTCCCGTCCCCTTAAGATTATCTATTTGATTAAATCCCTTCATATCCTTAGACAACACATGCCACTGGCTTAAACTATTTCAACATATTGATTTCACGTTACTCTGAACTTGCAACAGCACACTACTAGCAATATTTACACGATTCTTCCTACCGCTATTTCTTTGGTAAAATTGCATTAGCATTTCACTGCTTTCTGTTTTTTATTGCAGGAATTGCTGAAATGGGGGTGATGATGATGACAACAATATTAGTAACCATCGTTATGCTTCTTATATGGCAGATTAACATCATTGTTGTCCTAAGTTTTCTGTTTGTTTTCCTAGGGATGGAATTGACATTTTTCTCATCAGTTTTAGGCAGTGTGGGAGATGGAAGTTGGATAATATTGGTTTTTGCTGGTGTTATGTTTCTTATAATGTATATTTGGAATTATGGGAGCAAGCTGAAGTATGAAACTGAAGTCAAACAAAAGTTGTCGATGGATTTAATGAGGGAACTGGGTCCCAACCTTGGGACTATCCGAGCCCCAGGCATTGGCTTGGTTTACAATGAGTTGGTGAAGGGAATACCAGCAATTTTTGGCCACTTTTTAACCACTCTCCCGGCTATCCATTCAATGATAATATTTGTTTGTATAAAGTATGTTCCAGTTCCAGTAGTGCCTCAGAGTGAAAGGTTCCTTTTCCGGCGGGTATGCCCAAAAGGCTATCACATATTTCGTTGTATTGCCAGGTAATATTAGAAGTTCTGCAATGTTGTGTTAATATGGAATGTGCTCATATTGATTTTCCTTGTTTCTTCTGTTTTGAACTTTGTGTCTGTACATGAAAGTCATGAGTGCAAGTGTGTGTGAAATCATCCATATATCCATATATTTGTTTTATCACTTCCAACAGGTATGGCTACAAGGATGTCCGCAAGGAGAATCATCAAGCATTTGAACAGTTATTGATTGAGAGCCTTGAGAAGTTCATTCGCAGGGAGGCCCAGGAAAGGTCGTTAGAGAGTGATGGGGATGCCGAGACAGAATCTGAGGATGATACATCTATTACCAGAGTCCTTATTGCACCCAATGGAAGTGTTTACTCCCTTGGTGTGCCTCTCCTAGCAGAGTACAAGGACGCAGGCAAGTCGGTTTCTGAAGCAAGTACGTCTCAGGATGTGTGCGTGGAGCCTCTGACAGACCCCACCAAGGCTGATGCAGATCAGAGTCTTGATAGAGAGCTATCTTTTATTCGCAGGGCTAAAGAATCCGGTGTTGTTTATCTTCTTGGTCACGGTGACATAAGAGCAAGGAAAGATTCCTGGTTTATTAAGAAGCTAGTAATAAACTACTTCTACGCATTCTTGAGGAAGAATTGCAGAAGAGGGATTGCAAATTTGAGTGTGCCTCACTCAAATCTTATGCAGGTTGGCATGACTTATATGGTTTGATGAATGATCTGGCAACCGACACAGGACAAATCTTAAATCACAGAAACCTGAGTTTCAGAAGTTGCCAACTGCTGTAAAGTGGGATCACATCCTAGATTTGTTCGTTCTTGTGACTATTTAGTTGCTGTAAGAAGATGCAATTCCTGAACTCACACATTAATGTTCATCCATTTCTTGGCAATGGCTACTGGTGTAAAGAAAAAAACCATTGGACCTTCTTGCGGTTGCAGAAAGTTTTGTAGTATTCATAATTGGGCTGACTTTAATGTATTGTTGCAAAAGGATCCGCAAGGGTTTGATTCTTGTAATTATTCCTTAAAAAGTCTATTCAATGATATGTTTTTATCAAAATTTCCATTTTGTTCTGAAGTTTTCTGCCTTCTGTAACTTTAAAATGATCTGAAGGTCCACCTATATTTGGTCAAATGATTCACTTTTGTGTTGTTCTCTAATGAGAGTCACTTGCCTAGAGCAAAGAAAATGTTCTTGAAGTGTCATGATAGTTGGAGACTGATGTTTCTTTTCCGGTTGAGAGGATATGGTCTGTGTTGTTCGTCGGGTTGGCCCAAAAACTAGCCGAACCTGATTGGACTTGAGCAATCCGAAGCCTAATTAGGCACGTGTTTTATTCGATTATTTTTTAATTTAAAATTTTAAAAAGGATATTATTTTTTAATTTTCAAGCTTTGAACTGATTGAAATATTTCGAAAAGTCCTAGTTAGTTGCCAAACCTAATTTCGGGGGGAGGCGTTTGCAATTATATCTTAGGGTTGAGGATGAGTTTGGTTCGATTCAGTTAGAAGTTTAACAGATTAGATTTAATCTTGTCATAATTAAATTATGACTAATTATAATAAAAAATTATAAAACTTAGATTAAATTAATTTAAAATTAATAAATCAAATTAACTTTGATCAAACTTAAATTTAAAATTTAAAATATTTTTCAAAGTTGAATTTAAACTTAAGCTTTAAGAAGTTTGAACTCTATTGGATTGATTATAAACTATTTTGTTCCGTTCCGTTTTATTCTATTAATTAGCATTTAATCAAATATGCTCTTAGGAAGTTTGAATTCCATTGAATTCATTTTCAACGAACTAGACTGATAGTTAAGAATAGTATGACAATTCAACGTAAGTGGTGCTTATCACAAGCAGTTCTAACTTCTAACTCAAAATTTGGTCCGACAGTTTGACAAATAATGTTGTATTGCTTCAATACAATTAATTAAAATAATCTCTAAGGTTCAAACCTCTATCAAACTAAATCCAACTCTTTGATTACAGATCCAACCAAACCGAGCCTAATCAAACTTGCCAACTCTACTTTACACTTGGCTACTTCTAAAAATCTAAGTACGTGAACTGAACGCAACCAAAAGACTACAACTATGTCGCTGTAATACAAGTCCCCATTGACTCCAAAAGCTCGAGTAAAGCAGGAACAGCTGCTCTTAGTTGACTATTCTACTTCTCAAAACGTATACAAAGAAGAATAGTAATAATTTCTAAAAGTAGCTATTCATGGGACCCAAACACTTATGAGCGTGCTTGTTTGACTAGACTTTTTGTTTAACCCCAAAATGTGCTCATTGCTCCAATCTGCATTCACCATATATATTTTACATTCTCTATCCTTTAATAAGTATTTTATTATTCAAAATTTAACGTGATTATTAGTTATTATTATAATTTATTTTAATAAAAATAATATTTTTAAAGGCCAAAGTGAGTAACTTTTTAATTTTTTAAATTATTGAAAAAATTCTTTAATTTTTCATTTTTAAATTTTATTTTTTAAAATTTGGTTAATAAATAATAGTAAAATAAACGCATTATAAATATTAGATGTTAATCGATCATGTGTCGTTAATGTAGTAATCTAACGCAGCTTGTAAATATGACTTAAACTAATTATATTAGACTTGAATTAATAATTGAAGTCAGATTTAATTAATCAATGTTAAATTTAAGAATTATATTGAATTATCATTTAATTAATAATGCATGTATTTTAACTTTATTTTTTAATCAAGTCTAAGAGAATAAATCTTTTAGAGTATATTTGATAAATTTTTAAATTACATGAAAAGTTTGTATCTTTTATTATTTTTTATAATTTATAATATTAATAATTATTGATTATATAATTGTTTTCTTTAATTCCTTCATGTGGGTCATTTTTAGGGATAATAATGACTCAGTTTCACTATTTTTTTAAATTAAATATGTAAAATAATCTCTTTTTTAAATTTAGTTCGAACCTAAATTACTCAAACTCAGGCTTGTCTAAGAGATCTAATAATAAGCAAAGCGAATTCTGAAGAGGTCTAATAATACGTAGTCTTGGTTGTTTTCGATAAACCCACATGTAAATATGATAATGAACAAATGATGCAAGTCACAAGATTAAAAACGTAAAAATGATATGCAAATGTGACAAGAAGATTTTAAGAATAAATAAATAAGTAATGTGATAAAATAACTAGAATACATAATAAATAAATATATATATATATTAAGTAATAATAAATAAGGAAAATAGAATTATAGCACTGAAAGTAATAATAAATAATATATGAATAAGATTTAATGGAACATAGTTGGAACAGAGTAATTGAAACAGAAGAGTTGACGTGATATAATTTATATTCCCTATCATTTAATAAGTATTTTATTATTAAAAAATTAACAGAATTATTAGTTGTTATTATAATTTATTTTAATAAAAATAATTTTTTAAAGACCAAAGTAAATAATATTTTAATTTTTTAAATTATTGAAAAAATTCTTTCTAAGTTTTCATTTTTTAAATTTCATTTTTTAAAATTTGATTGATAAATAATAATAAAAACCATCATAAATATTAGATGTTATTTGGTCGTAACACAGTTTATAAATATGACTTTAACTAATTATATTAGACTTAAATTAATAATTTGAGTCATATTTAATTATTCAATATTGAGTTTAAGAATTAGATTGAATTATCATATAATTAACATTCGATTAGTTTAGTCTTATATTTACAGTGCATGTATGTTAACTTTATTTTTTAATCTAATTCTAAGAGAATATATCTTTTATTATTTTTTATAATTTATAATATTAATAATTATTGATTATATAATTGTTTTCTTAAATTCTTTCATGTGGTTTATTTGTAGGGATAGTAATGGGCAATTTTGCTAATTATTTAAAATTTAAATATGTAAAATATTTAAAATATTCGTATCTTGTCTCATTTGCATGTGGGTTCACCGGAAACAGCCTCTCTACTGTGTATGGGTAAGGCTTCGTACTATCGGACCTTCCTAAACCCCGCTTCATTGCAAAATTTTGGACTGAGCGATGATGATAACGATAATGATATAAAATAACCTCTTTTTTAATTTAATTATTCGGACCTACATTACCTAGACTCATGTTTGTCCAACGTCTAATCCTTCTGAGCCAAAATTAATTGTTGTTTTGCTTAAAAATTGAGTTTCGAATCATTACGAGCCTGATATAGCCCATGAATTCGTTTATAAAAATACATAAAATTTAAAATTTGGCTCATTGGTCAATCCATTATCATCCTTAGTTATTTGTTAAATTATCATCCTTAGTTATTTGTTAACAGTCTCTCAATTAATTAAAAGTAAAATTATGTATTATAAAACTTTCTTAAATCTCGTGCGCTAGTGAGATTTTTATTAGGTGTTGTTGTTTCCGTAGAATTGTTTTCTTAAAAAAAACACTAAAAGTGAGATTTTGTTTTTTATTTTTATTTCAATAGAATTTATATCAAAATTAGTTATATAAAAATTAAAAATATCATTTAATAAATGGAATGCTATTTAATTCAAAAAAATTTGTAATTATGTAATAGTTAATTTATAATAAAAATGAAAAAAAAGTCAAACTTTTACAATAAACTAATTAAAAAAAAAGAGAGAACAAAGCTTTCAATCAACACTGCTTCCCTGTCTCCGGTTCATTCATTTATGATTGGGTCCACGTCGAGTGTATACGTTCAAGCTTCGATCTTTTTAACTTTTCTCATCCGAATTTACGTAAATTTGGGCCTTTCTTATGTTTGGTTTCGGCTCAAGCAAAGTAGTACGGTGATGGTGATTTAGCTGGAAAGAAAAATGAGAATGCTTATAGAAGTGATGCCAACGGTTTTATGGGTCATTTTAGCCTTTCAGTTCGTTCCTAGAATCGTTGGCAACGCAGAAGGTGTCTTCTCTTCTTGTTCTTTCAGGGAGCTTTTTTCTGTGTTCTGAATCGCTTAGACTTAGGTTGTTTTGCTTCTTTTAGACACTGGTTCTTGGCATTTGGTTCTGTTGACTTTTATTCTGTGTTTGAAGCTTCGCTAAAGTGAATACTGTGCAATTTTTACCCAAATAGCTTGCTTTAGTTGATACTCTGTCGTTTTTGGCATGAATTTGGTGATTCGAATCCCCTCTTTTGATGTTCTTGTTTTGATATAATCATCATAACCGAGATTCGATGTTTTCTAGAACAGCAGACATTCAGTCTTACTTTTTTTGAGTTCAAAGGGTTTAATCATGTGAATGTCTCATGAATCTTTCATTTGTTTGTGACAGGCGATGCCTTGAATGCTTTAAAGATCAATTTAGCTGATCCCAATAACGTTCTGCAAAGTTGGGATCCTACCCTTGTTAATCCTTGCACTTGGTTTCATGTCACGTGCAACAATGAAAACAGTGTTACACGAGTGTGAGTTTAGTTCACTTTCTCTCATGGCATTCTAAACATTGTGTTCAGGCCATGGTGATCACGTGCTTTGTTTCTTGTTCACTCAGTGACCTTGGCAATGCAAATCTATCGGGTCAACTCGTTCCACAACTTGGTCAACTTTCTAATTTGCAGTACTTGTAAGTAGCGTTGTTCATGATCAAGTTTGGTTTTTCTTTGTGTTTCATCATGATTTGCAGCTCTTGTTTACAAATTGAATGGTCTCT
>JANZXP010000108.1:9501-51087 GCA_027576715.1 Erythroxylum flavicans
ATTATTATTATTATTATTATTATTATTATTATTATTATTATTATTAAATTCCTTATTATTATAAAAGAGTTGTCGTAAATTTGAGAGAAAAGGAATGATTGAATTAGCTAGTGTATTTTTTAGATTAAATTCCTGAAGAAAGTAATCTAAATACCAAGGGGGTGATAAGATTTAGAATTCGAGTAAAGTGCTACTACTTTCCTTAGATTGAGAAAGTTTTTACTTTCCTAATTACTCAAAAAAATGAACCAAACATGATAATAAAAAATTTAGGAAAAAGATTACTTTCCCAAGCAAGAATCCATACTAACCAAACAAGGCTTAAAAGCAAAGAAAATTGATTTAAATATTATAAGAAAAAGTTGGATGTATAATTTATAATTCATTCTCTTTATTCCTTCCCGCCTTGATCAATATCACTTTTTCTGGAAATAACCTTTTGTAAAAGCTATCCCTGGCACCCTGAACCTTTCCTTGTTGACAATACTGTTCTTCAGTAATGTCAGTTGCTCCCTTGTCCACTACTGAATTTCCCCCTTTGCCCTCAAAAGATGCAGAAGGTTCCTCTCTTCCTTCTCCAGATCTTTCTATGGTTGCTCCTGCAGTTCTTCAACAAGTTACGAAAAGCTAGAAACAAGTATTAAGGGAAGGGTAAGATTGTAACTTCCGTGATTTCCCTCTATAAGAAGATGACTGATTATTGGTCTCCCTATAATTATATTTTCTTCATGCTGGTGTAAAAACTTGGGAAACTTCCTTGATTAGCTTCTTCTGGGATAGAAGACTTGTATTTTTAGATATTTAAAAAGGGCACAAACTATCTGGAAGAATAGAAGTTTACTGGAAGTACTTATAGTAGAAGATAATATGTTGATATTTACCTTTTCATCTAAAGATTCAACTAGGAAAGTTACGAAGGAGGGAACCTAGAATATCTTGAACTAGCCTTTATTTTTTCTGCCATTCAGACCAGGGATTCATGCAAATTCCATAAAAAACCAAGCTATTCCTATATAGGTGCATTTACACAATGTACCACTTGAATATTTGAATACCAAGGGTCTTAGCATGATTACAAGCTACATAAGAATTCCTCTCTGTATGGATGATAATACTGAAAAAAGGAAAAGGGTTGGATATGCAAGGATGTGTATAAACATGGAGTTAATGCAAAATTTGCGAGAAAGTATATCAGTCATAAAATTAGGAGCAAATAGAACCATTTTTTAAAACAATGTCTATATTATATACCAATGGAAGCCATCACTGAACTCTCAAGGAAAAAGATGGATACCTATGGGTAAGAAGTTATGAAGAGAAGATTATAAGGAGCTTATAGGGTTGGATGAGCCTGCAGGTTATGACTACACACAAAAAGAGTCAAAACAAGAGATTGTGTAAGAGGAAAACTTGGAATCAATGAATAATGCACAGGCTATAATTTATTTCTCTCCAGTTGGAAATACTCAAATGGACACTCCAGAAAAGAATAGGGAAAAGAATGAGGCTGTAGAATAATTGAACTCTCCTGTAAGGTTAACTAGAAGTGGATCCCTAGAAACCTCCTCCTTTTCTATAATAGGAGATGATCTGAAACATCTTTTAAGTCTATGGTTATAAGGAACGCAAGTAGGAGCAGGAAAAAGAAAGGTTTAAATCAAATACATTTACTTAATGTCTTGGTTTACATGGAATGTTAGAGGTATTAACTGCCCTAAGAAGCTTTTAGCTATGAGGGATTTTGTCTATCAAGAAAAGCCATGTTTAATTGCTCTATTGGAAACTAAAGTTAGAGTTGAAAATATTTTGAAGTTGAATAAATTGGGTATTAATTGAAAATTTGTTACTAATAATTAGAAGCATACTTTGGGAAGAATAATCATTGGATTTAATCCAAATCTTGTTGAGGTCGATGTCTTGGAAGTGAAAATGCAGGTGATACACATGAGATGGAATTTCAAATTAAAGGATGTGTATATTTTCTCCTCTGTTGCATATGGCTCTAATTATGCCTTCCAAAGGAAGGAGCTATGGAAGAGTTTACTAGATTTCTAGAATAGAATGGTTGGCCTTTGTAACTCTACTCTCTTTAGAATTGAAGTTGAAGGAAATGCTCTTATGAGGAACTATAAATTAGATTTCAAGGATTGTGTTGAGACACTGGGCCTAACTGACCTTAAATACCAAGGTCATACTTTTACATGGAGTAATAAACAGGTAAAGGACTAGTCTATAAGGAAAAATTTGGACAGGGTGTTAGTAAGTCAGAGTTGGCTACTTTAGTATCCTATATAAGTTCTACCTCCTTTTTAGACCCTATCTTCTCTGATCACTGTTTAACCAAGATAGAGGGTATGTTCCTAAAAGAGACTACTAAATTTCCTTTTAGATTTAACAACTTTTTAGCTGATATGGAAGGGTTCCAAGAGGCTGTTAAGGTAGGAATGTTGAAAGAATGTATGGTAATAAACAATTTATTTGTGTGCAGAGGCTAAAAGCAATAAAGGATGAATTGAAAAAAAATAAATACTAAAAGAGGATCCTCTACTACTGAAGCTATTGACAGAACTAAGAGTAACCTTTCTAAAAGTCAAGGGCAACCTTCTAATAGGACCCTTTACCATCATTAAAGAAAGAAAAATTGAATAGCTACCTCTTGGTTGTTAAAAATCATGAAAGTTTTCCAAAGTAGAGAGCAAGGGTCAAATGGTTGAAGGAAGCTAATAAATGTTCTAAGTTCTTCTTTAACTCATTAGTGGGTAGGAAGAACGACAATATAATTTGTTAAATCCAAATTGAATATGGCAGGCTCCTAAAGCATCAGGATCAAATTTTAGAAGAGGTAAGGGAATATTTTAGTGGATTATATTGTCAATCTACAAGGATTTCAATCACCTCTTAATTACTAAACTCCTTCATCTCGAAGAAGTTAATCTTAAGAAGAGGCTCTTAATCTAGTCAGACATTTACAAGATGCTGAGATTAAAGATGTAATCTTTCAAATGAATCCAAACAAAGCTTCAGGTCCTGATGGCCTAAATGGGCTTTTCTTCCATAAAGCTTGGGAAGAGATTGAAAGGATGGTTAAGCAAGCTATGAATGAATTCTTTTCTGCTGGTTTATTGTTAAAGGAGATTAATAAATCCTTTCTTTGTTTAATTCCCAAAACAAGCAATCCTAACTCCTTTGATGAGTTCAAGTCTATTGCTTGTTTTAACTTTCTTTATAAGGTAATACTAAAATTATAGCAAACAGGCTCAAGGCAGTTTTAGAGATGTTGGTTAGTAATAACCAAAATGCATTCATGCAAGGAAGAATGGTAGGGGAAATTATCTCCATTGTTCAGGAACTCCTAAGAGGGTACCAAAGGAAGAGTTCTCCACTAAATTGTGCATTCAAAATTGATTTCAAGAAGGGCTTTAACTGTGTGGAGTGGAGGATTATTCTTATGGTGTTGGAGGTGATGAGATTCCCTTCTACATTCATTAAATAGGTAGAGTAATTTATAACCACCACTTCCTATTCAGTGCTAGTGAATGGGGTAACATGAGGTTATTCAAAAGATCAAGAAGACTTAGACAGTGACTATATGTCTCCGTATTTGTTCATCCTTTGTATAGAGGTCCTAACTTTATTATTACAAGACAATGTGGAAAAGGAAAGGGATTCAAATTTCATAGAAAATGTAAGAAGGTAGCTTGAATCTATCTTTATTTTGCTAATGATTTGTTACTCTTCTACAAGGCTCATCCAAATTCAATTAAGATCTTGGTGTCCTCTTTAAAGCAATTTGGAGAAATGTCAAGATTAGTAATCAATCTGGCAAAGATTCATTTTATACCTGGCTAATAGTGTAGATGGATTAAAAGTTGAGATAGTTATATCTCAGTTGCAATATCTTCTATGGAGAGGAAGCAATATCTATTATGCTATCTAGGCCTACCTATCACTACAAGAAGGATTCATTTCTATGAATGTTATCCTTTAGTTGAAAAAAATACAACAGAGATTAAGCTTTTGGACAAATAGGTTTATATCTTTTGGGGAAGACTTCAGCTAATTAAATCTGTGTTGAATTCCTTGCAAGTTTATTAGTTTGCTAGTATTTTCCTAGCTAAAGGAGTAATAAAGGCAATTGAAAATTTAATACAAAGGTTCCTATTAGAAAATCATAACTCTGAGGGAAGGTTAATGAAAGTTAGATAGGATGAGGTTTGCAAGTCCAAAAAAGATAGGTGCTTAGAGATAATCCCTATTGTCATTACCAACAAAGTGTTGATGCTGAAAAAGATTTGGTACATTCTCTGCAATAAGGATACATTGCGGATCAAATGGCTTCACTCTTATATTTTTAAAGGGAGATCACTATGATCTATTTCCCTTAAAGACTCTCAATCTTGGTATATCAATAACCTAATGGGGATCAAAGAAATTATGGGGCCAGGAGTGATTGTAGAGTAGGTAATGGAAAAAAAGCAATTTTTTGTATGATAATTGGACAGGTTATGGACTATTAATTTGAATTCCTTTAATAGTACAATGCTGGAGTAATCTTCCACTCAAGACTAAAGTTTGTGTAGTTATTTCTGGCAACAGGTGGAAGGAACTTCCGAATCAAGTGATGCACCTAGTCCCAAATTATTCTCCTAATTATAAGACTCAGGACATCTACTCTTGGTTAAACCAACCCCCTAACTCATTTTCTAACAAAGCCTATAGGGAGAGGATAGCATAGGAACAATCCAACACAGTTGATTGGTACCCTGTAGTCAGGCATAATATCTTAACACCCAACACCTCTTGTTTATTGTGGTTGGCTACATTGAACAAAATGGCCATGATTAATAGACTTCAATTTTTAAATCTGGACAACAAATGTGTCCTATGCAAGAACAACTATGAAACTAGAGATCACCTATTTTCTAATGCCCTTTTCTAGAGAGCTTATGGAAAAGAATTACTGGAGATGGGAAGGGAATTTGCTTATTGACATACCAGAGAAATTAAGAAATATGAAGACTGGCCCAAAAAGAGTTAGGCATGTATATATCATCTCTGTTACTTCTAGTATGGAGGAGATATGGGAGAGAAATTTGAGAATTTTCAAAAGTAGAGTTTGTTCAAGTTAAGAAGTGATGAATGCTCTAATCATGAAGAGAAGAGAATTGGTTTTTCTCTCAAATGAACTCGCTAATTATAGCAAGAATATTGGTAGAGCATAGAATCTAGTATAAAACTATTAGATACACAACCCTAAATATGCAGTTCTAGATCGAAAGAGGAGAATATGAATTAAGCAATTACCTAAAAGATGATGAAGTCCTCAAGGCTGCTTTGTGGTGGCTGATCGATTAGAAGATTTGGAAGCATCGTTGTCATTGCTTGAGAGATGGAGGACGTACACGAGGGATAAGGTAGAAGAAAATTAAAGAAAGTTTTGGAGAATGCTTTTTTTTTTAATATGGAGGTGGTTCTTAAAGATAACCATGTTTAAGAACAAAATTGCCCCTTAGGACGCCAAAGCAAGAAAACATAGTCAAAAGCCAACCCTAGTGGTCGCAGTCAAAATAGGGTTCCTTATCTCCTTGCAAATTCCTCGAGTGTAACTCCCTCCTGCTTCCTGAGAAATCTGGCACAGATATGGATGACGATGGAATTGCCAGTGAGGACGGATGAATTCCGGTGTTGTTGACTTGGTTTATGCCAGATGCCGGTAAGATTGTCATCAGAGAATGGTGGAAGAGTTTTAGAGCGAAGTCTTGGCTATTGAAAGCCGATTTGGCTAAACTGTCGGCTTCCGTGTTGGATGTTCTTGGGATATACCTGAAAGTGTGTACTCTTCCATTGCTTGCCACAGATCTGATTCTTCAAACAAAGGGAGCTACTGCAGGGTCTTCTTCCCTATTGACGGTAAATAAGTCGACTGCCCTCTTAGAATTCGTTTCAATGATGATGTTTATGAATCCATATAGTGTTGCCAGTTTGATTCCTGACCAAATTGCCCACATTTCTGCAAGGAGAGGTGTGGTTCGCCTAATTCTTCTTGCGTATGTTGTAATCCATGTGCCATTGTGGTCTTTGAAGAGACCCCCGATTGTTGCGTGTTTTGAGAGTGTGCATACAGCCCCATCGCAGTTAAGTTTTACCTGGTGTGCAGGTGGTGAGGACCAGACGAGTCCCTCAACGTTGCTGTGTTGTAGGTAATTTCTACTCTGTATGTGCTGTTTTGTGTTGCATCTTTCTGTTTCTTTTGTGAGGCTTTAATTCTATAGTATATTGAGTGAGTGTGCATCGTTGGTCCGCCAAAGACCTCATCGTTCCTTACATTCCAGAGTGTCCAGCATGCTATAGAAAACCAAGTTTTCCATTTGATGTTGTCCTACATAGCATGTGAATTTAAATTGGTAAAGAACCAATCTTGTATAGAACTTAGAGACCAGAAAGATGGACGAATGTTGGAAGAAATTGAGTTCCAAACTCCCCTGGTTCTATAGCAATCCCGCATGATGTGTAGAATTGATTCTGTTTGGTTGCATAGATGGCACCACGAAACTGCAGAGATGCCTCTTCTAGCCCTTTCTTCATTAGTCCATAGGATTTGTCTGACTGCTCTCCAAATGAATAGTCAAATTTTTTCTTGTACCTGAAGTGTCCATATGAGTTTCCAAGGTTGGTTTTCTTGATTCCAACTCATGTTGAACATATTCTGATACGCAGATGATGCAGTGAAGGTGCCCGATGATGTCCACCTCCAGTATGGTGTATCTGGACCTGAATCGCTATCTAGTGGTGGTACTGCAATGATTTCTTGCAGTATGTTTTGAGGTAAGTAGATGCTTAATTCATTATACTTCCAGTTCCCTGCTGCATCCGTGTAATGCTTGACTATTTGGTTTATATCTTCTAAGGGTATTTGCTGTATGACTGAGTTGAAGAGGGTGGAGTCTGATTGTAACCATAGGTTAGTCCAGAATTTGGTTTTGTCTCCCCTTCCGATTGTCCATTTCAAACCATTATTGACTGTGTTCCACGTTTTGTGAATGCTCTTCCACAGTGTTGAGCCTTTTCTTGTTGGCAAGTCCCCTTGTAGATGTTCCTGTGATAGATTATATTTTGCCACAAAGATAGTAGTCTACAACTTGTGTGGGCTGGTTAGTAAGTCCCAAGATAGTTTGAAAATTAAAGTTGTATTTGCATCCCTCATTTTTCTCAAACCAAGACCTCCCCTCAATTTTGGTTAACAAACTAGGTCCCAATTTAACATACTAACCGTCCTTTCAATTTCATGTTTCCCCCAAAGGATTTTCCTAATGATTTTGTCTATTTCATCGCTGGTTCCTTTTGGTAATATAGAGGATTGCATAAGATATGTAGGTAGTGCTCCTAGTACTGATTGACACAAAGTCAATCTTCCAGCCATTGATATCCTATGAGCATTCCACCCTTTAGCTCTTTTCTTTACCTTCGGAATAGCCGTTTCATAGGTTTTCTTATTTAGCCTGCCATGTAAAATTGGTACACCGAGGTAAGTTCCAAGATCAGGCACCAGTTTTATCCCAAGGTCATGGCTTAAGCTTAGTGCCTTGTCATTGTGTACATTAGGAGAGATGTATAACACAGATTTATCCCTGTTGATAATCTGTCCAGAGTACTGAGAGAAAATGTTCAAAATCTGTGTGACCACTTCAACTTGTTTCT
Source organism: Erythroxylum flavicans (assembly GCA_027576715.1). Classification (NCBI taxonomy): domain Eukaryota; kingdom Viridiplantae; phylum Streptophyta; class Magnoliopsida; order Malpighiales; family Erythroxylaceae; genus Erythroxylum; species Erythroxylum flavicans. Next base: position 17,200 of record JANZXP010000108.1, read on the forward strand.
TATTAGCCTCTGCAAAGATGATTAAATCATCTGCAAAAAGAACATGAGATAGTTTCACCCCTATTGTACCCAAAATGAGAGGTTTCCAGTCTCCCTTAGAGATGGATAGATTAATTACATGGGTCAATCTATCCATGCATAGTACAAAAAGGTAAGGAGAAATGGGATCTCCTTGCCTTACTCCTCTTGTTGGGTGAATGAGTCGCCTGGGTTACCTTCCCAAAGCACTTGTGTGCTGTACGTCCTTAGGGAGCTCAGGATCACCTTTCCAAGATAGTCAGGGATTTTTGCCTCTTGTAGAGTATCTTGTATAAAGTCCTAACTCATTCTATCAAAAGCCTTAGCCAGATCGATTTTAATAGCCATCCATCCTTTTTTCCTTGTAGATATTTTCATATAATGGATGGCCTCTCGAGCAACTACAATATTTTCAACAATACTCCTACCTTTAATGAAACTGGATTGTGTAGGGTGAATTAGAAAGGGCATTACTGGTTTTAACCTATTAGTAATAACTTTTGTAACTATTTTAGCACACAAGTTGATTAAACTAATAAGCCGAAAGTGGCTGAATTTCTCAGGATGTTTGATTTTTGGAATAAGAGAGATGTAGCCTTGGTTTAGGTGAGGCTCTACCCAACCTATAGAGAAAGTCTTTAAAACCATATGACAGAGGTCTACTCTAACCACTTCCCAGTTGTCTTGGAAGAAACTGGCATTAAACCCATCAGGCCTTGGGGCCTTGTTGGGATTCATATCAAAAGAAGCTATTTTGATCTCCATGAGTGTCACTTCTTGCGTGAGTGAGGAAATTGCAGCCTGGGATAGAGCTGGGAAACACCCTCTAAAAGGGTACCTACCTGAAGTTCCTTGTTGAGCATTATCAGTTTGAAAAATGGGATAGCACTTGTTTATCGGAAGACCAAGAACCATTTTCCAACTGTATGCGTAAGTCCTATTTTTTCTGTCTAGGGATTCTATGTGTGTGATGAAAAAGCTTTGTATTCCTGTCTCTGTATATTCTATATATGTGATGAAAAAGTTTTGTATTCCTGTCTCCGTATTGAATCCAATTGTCTCTTTGAGACTGAGCTTTCAATGTTTGTTCTTGGGTTATTGTTAATTCCAGTTCTTCTCGAAGTTAAAGCTCGAGAGCTCTAATGTTAGGAGCAAAGTTATACTCTACACATTTTTGTAAACCTTCAAGGCTGGCCATTGCCCTTCTTTTCCACTTGTGTATATCCCCAAAAGTTGTGTGTTTCCAGACTTCAATATCAGTGCTTAGCTTTTGAAGAGCATCAGCTAGATCTATGTTTGTATTCCAAGTACTGGTTATCCATTGTTTCCAGCTTAGATGGTGTTCCCAAGTTTGAAGGTACCTAAAGTAGGTTCTTTTATTGTCAGTAGAACCTTTAGTTTGGATAATAACAAGGATAGGTGAGTGATCTGACGAAAGACGAGGAAGGTGTTTTACAGCTATATTATGTGTTGATCTAATCAATTGTTCATTTCCTATAGCTCTATCTAGTCTTTCAAAAACATCCCCCCGTCTCCATGTAAATCTCGGTCCTGAAAAGGTCAACCAGGTTAGATTTATCTAACCATTCCTGAAATCTTTTACAGCCTGTTGTCTACCTACTTTCCTTTTTTTCTTGGCTATTAGTAATAGCATTAAAGTCTCCTCCTATTAGCCAGGGGGTAGAGGTTCTGCTTGCTAAATGGTGCAAGTGTTCCCAAAGCAAATTCCTAGTTTCAGGTTGAGGACTAGCATAAACCGCTGTGAGGGTGGTAGAGTAGGAATTAGGAAATGTGAGCTTAAGATGCATGTATTGCTAATTGTCCTCTAATACCCCTACTTCTATTGAATGATGCCATAAAAGCCATATACCACCTGCAAAGCCTATTGATTCAATTCGATGTGTGAAATTGAAACCCAGTTTCCTTACTGTTTTTCAGCTGCATCGCCACTAGTTCTAGGTTCCAAAATGACTATAAGTTGCGCTTTATGAGTTTGTTGCAAGTCCTTTAGAACAGAGAGAGTAGTCTTCTTATGAATGCCCTGGCAATTCCATAATACTATTTTGTACTCCATTTAAAAGTTTAGGTTTGAAGACTTAGCTCCCCATGTCAGGGGGGTTGTCCTCATGGGAGGGATCATGATCAGTCATTTATTTCTCCTCATTGATCATTTCTGTTGGGTTTGTGTGTTAATCTGTATCTGATCGACGAGCTGTAGCTGGTATTTTGAGTATTGTTTTCATGCGAAAACCCTTAGTATCAGGTGGTCGTCCTTTCCCAAACTTCATGTCTTCCACACATAGTCCTTTAAGTGGGTGTGGAATGATCATTGAAATGTGAGATTGTTTTGCAGCCGTTTGTACCTGGGTAATGTTGCTCAGTTCATTGATGTTAAGTGTGTCATGCCTGGAGGTTCCTTGCCGATTTATGCTTGAAAGACTATCTTGAGCTGAGCATAAGGAAGTTGTATTTGTGTCTGGGTGGCGTGTTTGAACTGAATTTGGGGTCATATCTTTGTAGGTAGTGGGCTTCATGGGACTTGTTGTTGTCTGGTTAGTGGGTTGAGCCGTATGTGATAAAGTTACGGTGGCCACTTTTTTGACCCACGCCTTGTTACCCGTGTAAGTTGGCAGCTTTCTTTTTTCATTTTTTACTTTTGGGCCTTTTTTTGGCCTTTCTGCATTAAAGGCTGTCTCCTTACCTTTATTTAATATTTGAATTTGGGGCTAGGTGGGGTTAGTCTCTTCTAGACTCTCCTTCTTTAAAAGAGAAAAGGGAGATGACGTTTGAACTTGATAAGACTCCCCCTTCTTCTGAGTTCCTGTCTTTTCAGCGGGAGTATGATTACCCCTTCCCTTTTTCTGCGCGATTAGCCAAGGCCCAGGTCTGGCTAAATCTTCCCGTTGCAAGGGTGGCATGACTGTTGGTTCGAATTTTTGTGGCAGCGAGTGACAAGTTGGCGTTTTTGACACAGGCGTCTCCTGAGAGATTGGATTTTTGCCTGAGTACTCTGTTTCTAGTGGCCTAGAGGTGGCATCCTGAGCATTCTGAGGCCGATTATCAGTATGTGAACCTGACTCCCCTTCTTTATTGAGAGAACATTCAATCGCTAGATGACTGTATCTACCACAAGAGACACAAATTCTGTGGAGATCTTCGTATGAAACCAGATATGATTTTCCATCAACAGTAACTGTGGGAACCAACTTCTTTCTCAAGTCCATTCGCACTGCAACCCGAGCAAACTGTGCTCTTTCTTCCTGTAGGGTATGTTCATCAGCCTTGGTGTATGACCCAATGGGCTTGGTTATTTCCTTCAGCACATCTTCATGAAAATATCGAGGCAGTAGCCCTGGGATTCTTATCTATGTGGCTACTGAATCGATGAGTTCGGCAATTGTGTCGAAGTTCCTGTGATAGGGATAAACAGTGATATAGTGTCCTAGTATGGACCATGGACCTTGCAGCAGAACTTTATGGTAGTCTTCTACACAAGACATCTTGGCTATGTAGAAACCGTCTGCAATGTCGATTAGTTTAATTTCTCCCTTAGGCCTACATAATTCCAAGAGCCTCTGGTAAAGCGTTTTGTAATTGATGTGTCTGCCCAGTGGCCTGATGATTATGGATAGAGCATCATTCTTATCCATTTGTTCTTGGATCCTTTCAGAAAAAGTGATGAAATGAGCTCCATCAATGCACTTGTGTTGGACATCCCCTGGCGCCACAGTAATTTGAAGGCAATTGAAGTTTAAGCTTTTAGAGGGGCCGGACGGCTGGCTATGTTGATAGTGTAGAAGGGCATTTTTAAACGACATAGTAGCAGATGGAGGCATCGCTGAAGCTCCACTTGCATCAGTAGCAGTAGCATCCATAGGATTAGGCGTAATATTAGTATTTGCATCAGTAGCAATAGCATCCATAGTAATAGGCGTAGTATTAGTATTTTCAAAAGCAGTGATAACTGATGTTAGGGTATTTTGTATCATTTGATCATGTATAGGCGGAGTGATACGGTTTATCACTATCCATGGAGAATGCTTTTTAGGGTATCTAGCTAAGTTTTGTTTTTGAAACAACCTCAGTTTTAGACACTCAGCTTTATTGAGACATTATATGTGTTGGTCTATAAGGATGCTTAGATAGTTTGGTTCTTCTTTAAAGCATGTACACTTTTCCAATTTTATTAATATACTTTAATTTTTCAAAAACTTAAAATTTTTTTTAATCTTATAATTAAAGAAAAAGTGTAAGATATACAAAGGATTAAATAACTGCAAATTAAATTACAATTTGTGTTAGATGTATTACAGTTTGCTGGAATTCGTAAAAAATTCCAAGGCTGAAGGCAAAGCCCATCCATTTGCATCCTGTACTTCTCTAACGTCTCTTACCCCCAAAAGCCAAAACTTTCGAAATTTCAAACCGCTTACTCCTCACTCCGCTCTCCAATGGCCACCACAAACCCATACCTGAACACACCCACCAAAACCCCATCATCCACCTCCGTCTCCAAGAAACACCCAAATCCCAACTCCACTTCAAGCTCCAGATTCGAGGCCTACAACCGCCTGCAGGCCGCCGCGGTAGCATTCGGCGAGAAACTACCAATCCCGGAGATAGTGGCCCTGGGCGGGCAGTCCGATGGGAAGAGCTCTCTACTGGAAGCACTTCTTGGGTTCCGCTTCAATGTTAGAGAAGTCGAGATGGGCACTCGCCGGCCCCTCATTCTCCAGATGGTCCACGATCCCACTGCTCTGGAGCCCCGTTGTCGCTTCCAGGACGAGGATTCTGAGGAATATGGTACCTCTGTTGTTTCATCAACAGCAATTGCCGACATCATTAGATCTCGAACCGAATCCCTCTTGAAAAAGACTAAAACGGCAGTTTCTTCTAAGCCAATTGTGATGAGAGCTGAGTATGCTCATTGTCCTAATCTCACAATAATTGACACCCCGGGTTTTGTGCTTAAGGTGAGTGTTGTTGTTGTGTTTTTGTCGTTTGTTTTGAAGGGATTGATGTTTAAGAATGATTTTGGCAGGCAAAGAAGGGAGAACCAGAAAGCACGCCCCAGGAGATTCTTTCGATGGTCAAATCGTTGGCTAGTCCTCCACATCGCATTCTCTTGTTTCTTCAGCAGAGCAGTGTTGAATGGTGTTCATCACTATGGTTGGATTCAATTCGGGAAATTGATCCAACCTTCAGAAGGACGGTGATTGTTGTATCCAAGTTCGACAATCGGCTCAAGGTACTACAGAATCAAAGAGCTTAATTATGTCTCTGTGTATCCATATCTACTCCATCTTAGTCCTTTTTCAATATTGTTCGCATATTTGAGATGGGTATTACCAATTCATAGAGGAGGGATTAATTAGAGAGTTTAATATTCTTTAACGACACTACTCTGAGAAATGGGCTTTCAATTGTCGTTAGCGTGGATGCGGAAAGAAATTCCTTTTTTGTTGATTGTTGTTCATATGGGATGCCCGATAGTTTATTGCAAATATTTCAATGCCACAGGAATTTAGTGACAGGTGGGAGGTGGATCGCTATCTAAGTGCAAGTGGGTACCTTGGAGAGAACACTCGCCCGTTCTTTGTTGCTTTACCCAAAGATAGAAACACCATCTCAAATGATGAGTTCCGCAGGCAAATATCTCAGGTGGATTCGGAAATTCTACGCCATTTACGCGATGGTGTAAAAGGAGGGTTTGATGAAGAAAAGTTCAAATCCTATATTGGCTTCAGCAGTTTAAGGGATTATTTGGAGTCGGAGCTTCAGAAAAGATACAAAGAAGCAGCACCAGCAACACTGGCTTTGCTTGAACAGCGCTGCAGTGAAGTCGGTTCAGAGCTGACGAGAATGGACTCCAAAATTCAAGCTACATCAGATGTTGCTCATCTGCGGAGATCTGCCATGTTGCACACAGCTTCTATGAGCAATCATGTGGTAAGTGGTGGGCCGAATGTTTTGTCATTTGGGATAAGCAACCAGTTCTTCAATGACAATTTAGAATTCGTAATGCGTTTTTTTATTTTGTTTTCCAACTCTTACTACTGAGTAGTTTATCAAGCAAAGAATATCTTCAAAATAGTTTGCCTTCCTGTAGACAGCGTATGCACTTCAATTTTTGCTTCGTTGCTTGCATGAAAATATTTTTGCAGTAAATCACGAATTTTTTTTCTGCTATTGTGCATTTGTGAAGGGAGCTTTGATCGATGGAGCAGCAGATCCTGCTCCAGAGCAGTGGGGAAAAACAACAGAGGAGGAGAAGTCAGAGAGTGGTATTGGTGGTTGGCCAGGTGTTGCCATACCTATAAGACCACCTAATGCTACTTTGAGGCTCTACGGAGGGGCAGCATTTGAAAGAGTGATGCATGAATTCAGATGCGCTGCATATTCAATTGAATGCCCCCCAGTGTCAAGGGAGAAGGTAATTGTGTACCTTGAATTTGTCAAAAATGAATGCAGCGAGTTATTCAGTATTCTTGAAACAGGTGGCCAATATCTTATTAGCCCATGCTGGACGAGGTGGAGGTAGAGGTGTAGCTGAAGCTGCTGCAGAGATTGCTCGTGCTGCTGCCCGGTCCTGGCTTGCTCCTCTCCTTGACACTGCTTGCGATAGGCTTGCATTTGTTTTGGCAAACCTCTTTGATCTTGCCCTAGAAAGGCATCATATTCGTGACACAGAAGGTGAGAAACTTTTCCATTCGTCCTAGAAAAGTTTCTGGAGGATTAATCTATTGTACTTGGTTGGCCAAAATGCTTATAGTTAATAATGACGAACCAATTTTTGGGACACGGTGCACAATGCAACTCTCAAGTTTTTTCTTCAATTCTAAAAGATATGCCTTCCTTTGTAGTGGCAGCAAATATCCTAATTTAGTTTGTAGAACCCCATTCAACTGATAACATAGTGGGCCTTTTTCATGTTTTCTTTCTTTTCTTTTTTTTTTTCCGAGTCTCGTTATGCTGAGATACTAAAGTGAACCAGCCACCATGTTTTTCTTTCTGATTATTCAGATGGTAGGAGAGGTGGAAACATGGATGGGTATGTTGGTTTTCTAGCTGCCTTAAGACATGCTTACAATCGATTCGTCAAGGATCTTGCAAAGCAGTGCAAGCAATTAGTTCGGCATCACCTTGATTCAGTTACGAGCCCATACTCCCAAATATGTTACGAGAACAACCTTGAGGGAACCTTTGGCTTGAGTGCAACATCATATTCTAAACTTTACCAAGCTTCAGCTGGCTCATTTTGTTTTGAATTATCAGATGGTGGCGCATCATGTCGTGATGAAACAATGATAGATCAGGAGAACATACCTCCAGAAAGAAGTGCTCAACAAACTACACCAGGAAAAGGTGCAGAAGCTAGAGACGCTCTCAAAGACAGTCAAATGACAGTACCCGAAACTCCATCTCCTGAACTACCATGTGACATCATACATGGTGGGGGAAAAAAGGAAATTGGGAAGCGGGTCACTAGGATGGCAGGAAGTAACAGAGGTAATGAACCTTTAAGAGTGCAAAATGGTGGCAGTCTTCTATTTGGAAATGTAGATGGTGGTGTAAGGTCAGGTTCAGCGTATTCAGATATCTGCTCGTCTGCCGCACAGTACTTTGCGAGGATAAGAGAAGTTCTTGTTGAACGAAGTGTGACATCAGCTTTGAACTCTGGATTTTTAACCCCTTGGTGAGTTGCTGTCTTTTTGTATTCGATCTGCATATGCATTAGCTTACAAGTTTAATCACGTACGCATGGTGGATACATGGTGTCCTTCTATCACCATATCATGTGGAACTCATGGATAAGGGCTTTATCGAAATAACAGGGTGCCTACATTATTGATTCCATCCCACTAGTTACATCGTTATGTCACCTTTCCTTTTCCTTTTGCTGTTGAAAAGTTTTAGGCTTCCTGTTGCGTTCTGCCACCTTTTATACTGTCTATACTGCTTTCGTTGGCATCACTATGAGCAGTTCATTATTTTAAATTCTTTATTCCGCATTGTATCACTGATTTATTGATCATCAACTTCATCAGGGGTCGAGCATCTCTCTCATTCTTTAAAGCTACGACAACCAAAAAAGTTTCTTTTCTTCTTTCACCCAGACACATCGTGTCTAAATTTCTCAAAGATAAATCACTTAGATTCTAACCCCATAGGTCATTTCATTTTTAGGCGTTCTTTTCGTTATGGAGGAATTGAAAGCACCAAGTTTTTCTGTTTTGCTCTGCTTCATGTAGTCGGGATCGGCTCTTTGTGGCATTGGGGTTGGACCTGTTTGCTGTGAGTGACGAGAAATTCATGGACATGTTTGTAGCACCCGGTGCAATAGACGTGCTACAAAATGAAAAGCAGTCTCTTCAAAAACGTCAAAAGATACTTCAGTCCTGCTTGAACGAGTTCAAAAGTGTTGCTCGGGCACTTTGATGATTTTACCAGAGGCAGGTTTCGCAGCTAGTGAACCGTGAACCCTTTCAATCTTCATCGGTACGATCCTCAAGATCCTCACGATGTGTGCCTTGAGCTCATTTGCTAATGTGTTTGATTCCTGTCGTGCATACAGAGCATCTAAAGTCCAATTTATTTTGACGTGTCCACTTAAAACTGTGCAGACCTTGTTTTTGTCGCGTAGAAATTTTTCATTCTATGTGACGTCCGGTCAGGAGTATAAATGTTTCATTCTATGGTTGACGTAGATCTTGCAAGATAATTATCAGGCCACTATACAAGGTGAAAAATGAAGCCATTTGGTGAAAGTAGGGTCTTTTATCTATTTCAGGATGAGCCTTGTGAACAAATTTTTTATTTTATATTGCAAGTGACTTAAATCTTTCATAGGTAGAATCACACAGATATACCTTCCTCATATGTCACTAACCATGACAGTAATTTTTGACTCTTAATCTTAAAAAAGATTCAAAGAAGACAATCTAGCCGAGAATTATGGACAGCTATTCCCAGATAAGACAACTTTAGTCACTATTCATGTACCTTTTTGCTATAGAGGTCCACTCCAACTCCAATGTCAAGGACCTAGGCCACTTCAACGGAAGTCCTACGTTTAACTTCCATTTTACAGCAATATCATTCGTTCTCTCTTTAATTTTTTAATCTATTTTTGTTCATTAGGTAGGTCTTTTGGATTTTCCACCAAGCCGAGATTTTGCAATTTATACTCTTAAGCTTAATTATATATATTTCTATGCGTGACCACATCCGATTGATGATTAAAGTTAGTATAATTGGATAGGGGTTGAATTGCGTGGAAAATGTTTTTCAATATCATTTTTGGGGAGAAAAAAAAAAGGACCAGGATTATTGTTGGACAATGTCAGGTCGGATTTCCCTCGAGCAATTATTGAATTGAATACTGTTAAGATGCTCTTGACCTTGGAAAATGTGTTGGGGTGCATGTGTGCAGTCTGCTTATGCGCTTGACTAGCCGTATTGGTTTCGACTTTCGACTAAGTCCAAAGCTGGGTTTCCATCAACACTCCAAAATGATTATAAATTGGGTTTTTTTAAGAGAAATTGCCAACTTTTGGTATCTTATAGCCTCGATTTAGGAGAAGAAACCGACTTCTATGGAATTAAATAAGTCAAAAGAGACGGATAACTTATTTGGGATGTTTTCATTTTAAGTGTTTTTATATATTCTAATTTATTTAATTAACTAGTTAAAAAATTATTTAGTTTTACATGACAAGAAATGCGTTTTGTGAAATGGTGATAACTATGGACCATACTTCGTACACATTGTTTGACTAAAGTAAATGATCGTAGGATGGCAAGGTAGTCCAAATTGTACGTAACTAAAAGCATTGGATGTCATATCGCACACATTTTGTTAACGAGGACACAAAACCCTAATGGAACGAGATTCGAATGCGTTTTCTTTTTCCTTGTTCTGAAAATGTAAACAAGGAATAGATTCATTTCATATTTAATTGGAAACATTATAACTTTTATTTTAAATTATGCAGGGCATGGGCATCCTTTGAGAATAAAATTAAAAATGTTAATTTAGTGATACATCAAAAGTAACACTGTCTTCAGGAGGAACACTTGTCCGTCGATTCTTCCTCATTCCCTTAGTTATTAGTTCATCCTTTAATAGGACCTCTTGAAAATATCTAACCCATGTCTTCACTTAGAAGCAACGCTGGGAAGGGAATGCCCTCTGAAGGTCCATTAATGAATATATGTATTGAGGAAGAACAGTTGAATATGGCCAGTTTTTCTTTAATGTTATATTGATCATGTATAAACCTTAATCTTAAATCGATCACATGGTTGCTTATCGTCTCTATTCTCTTTGAACTTCTATCGTTTAAATAATTCTTCCTTACTTTGGCAGCAAATCAATTGGAGACAACAACTCGGTGGAATCAACAACTCTTGGAATGATCATAAAAGGCCTTGTTAATTTGTTTCATTGTGCAAAGCCACTCCACATCATGTGAGTCCCTTAAACAAAAAGTTTAAGCGTCAAGGAAGGGTAAACTTGGACGCCCTGTGTTAAGTAACTAAAAAAGTTAAAAAGTGTTAAGTAGCTATGTATATTTGTTATCATTATTTTAATCAAACAATGAGCTCACACTAGTTTCGTTTCCAATCTGTCTACGCCGATTCAGAGTATCGAATGTTGTAATCAACAATGGTGGCTATGACGATGGGAAAGATGACTAACGAAACGATAGGCGGAAGGTACAAGGTCAACAAAATGGATCAAAACTATGCTCTTACCATAAGTTGTCACAATTCACAAATTGGTACAGCAAACACATGTACCAAAAACCCACCTAATTTCAACATTTTCTTTTTGGATAATAGATCAAAGCTGCCCCAATAACGCCAAGATTATTTTTAACATTTATCATCTTAGTGACCTGATCCCTATAGTCTAAGCAAACAGCTAGTTAACATGCGAATTTAATGCGTATTGCTTATAAATTATTGTTCAAAGAATGGTAAGCATCAAAATGGTTATTAGGTGACAATGCAGAGAATGAATTATGTACTATAGGGAAGAAGTGCACGTGAGAGTTTATCCTTTATAATGTTCTTGAGCCTTTTCGTATAAAACTAGTGCGTCGTGGGCGTCCCAAGGGATTTTAGAATTAATTAGTTAGTTCGTCCTCAATAGCTCATGTTTGAATCCTTATATGGCCTCAGCCTCATATGGGATGTCTGAGAGAAAAATAATAATAATAATACCATTCATTTGGTGCAATCAAATTCGAATAATTAGATCCTAACATCAAAAGAGAAAAAAGAAAAAAAGTGTCATGTAATGCAACTTAAATGATAGGATAAGTGTTGCATTTACCATTCATTTCAATCCAATCCAAACTATTCTTAGATTACAAGTTCCAAAGAAACTTCGCCTCAAAGACTTTGGCATTGCATGAAACCAAGTGTAATCAATTATTGAAGATGCCAAAGGAAGAGATGTACAGGCGCAATGTCCCATTTTTCAACTTGCAATTGCAACAATAACATGACAAGCCGAACTATGAAGTCCCACCTATCAAACAAGAAAGAAAAGAGCACTCGTTCATGAACGTTTGTTGACATTGAGACGCCATCTACAGACCCACAATTAGAGAGCCACTCAGTCATTCTCACTCAATCATAGCTCATTATGCATCCAATAAGGTAAAAGATCACATAAATTATTCATAAGTCTGCTTTCAATCATATCGTTTACATTTATCCCAGGACCTACTTGAGATTGTACTTACTTCCTCAACCTCCAACATCCAACCTCTTTTTTTTTTCCCTTTCTTTGTTTACCAACCAGCAGGTTACCATGAGAATTTCAAGTTAAATCAACAAGTTGTGTGAATGAATAAGGAAATTAGCAGAAGTTAATCTACCTGAATTTCTTCCATTGTACAATTCAATAGGCTACTCTTGAGAGTTCCTTTCGTTAAATCGCTTGCTGTTTAATCAAATTTGTACGGCTTATAACTAACTAATTAATTAATTAATTAATCCCTTTGCGTTATAAATGGAGCTTGTTAGGAACTCCACAAACCAGACATAATCATTTGGCTATGGAAGAATACGATCCCTTTTGGAGCGGGAGTGGCGCTTAATGGAATTTAATTTGGTCCCCCACCCTTCCTTTCTAAATTTTCTTTCAGTTTTCACCTCTTACCTGCTCAATGTAAGCGAGAATTTGATTCTCCTTTCCCCTGATCTTTTCATCTTTTTCATATTTGAAAATTAACATGATTCGATCACAAAAGCAAGAATCATAACAATATTAATTTTTAGAAATGGAATTGAACAAACTCAATGAAATTTTTATTAAAAACTAATCATTAATTCTTTTATCATCAATTGTTTGATTAATTGCATACGCATTATTTTTGTTAGTCATTTACAGAAGATATCACAATCGCGTCGTGTCACTGGTGGAGTGTTTTCAGCTACCAAATGATGTCACAACATGTTTTACTTTACCAGTAACCGAAAAGCTAACAAAAGGAGGCTGCTACAATGTTTCAAGTTTCGACTCTGTCGCCTTTTTCAAATGGTGGCTCAACTTACCTGTTTCTTTTCAATAAAGGTAACTCGTTTTTAACATCTGCTATTGATAGATGGATGTTTCCTATGGTGAAATCCTAGCTAATACTGAAATTAAACAACTTTTATTTTCGCGTTATACATATTAAAAATAAGAATACAAAGTTTTAAATAATGATTTGAAATAAATATTTATAATAATGGAAACAAAATGGTTAATTACAAGAAAGAATCCATAACTTTTTTTGAAGAAGAAGAAGAAATCCATGACTTTTTTGTACGTACTTTTGAGTTGAAAATGACGATTGGGTGCAATGGACAAAACAAACCAATCTTAAGTCTTTACAGGAAGAATTCTTGTATTGCATACTGGCTCGCTCAATGGTATGGAGAGTGGTGCACACGCACCTTGGGATTGTGATTTGTTTAATGAATTGGGCACAGAGAGAGACAGAGAGGGGTTGTTTCTCTGATCAAAAGTTGCCATCATCACACAACAGTCCTTTGCAGTCGGGGCTCTGAAGTCAATGCCAGACACAGACTCCTCTGTTTCTTTCTCTCTCTCTCTCTCTCTCTATATATATATATATATATTATTACATATATTATATGTGTTTGTGCGCTGAACTTGAATCTATGCACGTATTGTATTGATTCTAAAAGACTTGGCCAGTGGTGGATGTGGTGCATTGAAATTCCAAATACAACCAATACCCTTCTAATCGCAGCTTGGGCAATTTCTCCTCACCAAAAAGGGCATACAAATTCAGTACAAACAACGACAGAAGAGTGGATGTAGACAATCTATTTGTTGAAATGGAACAAGGTTGAACAAAACATTACAGGAATAGGCAAAATCCCTTTTTAAGCCTTAGCCTCACTTCTCTCTTACCACACCACGCATCGCCTTGTTTTTTCACTCTTCCAAGTTCCACCTCTGTACCCACAACTCTCTCTTTACCTCTCACTCACTCTATATGATGTTCTTGGAGAAGAGGAGACCTGAGTTAGACCCATCCATGGAAAACCCAACAAGAGGTCAAGATAACAGGAACCCATCTCCGTTAAACTCTCCACATAGCAGTGGAAACCACAACTCTGCCCAAATTCACACCCCACCACTTACTCCAGTACCCATCTCCAGATCTGACACTAACCCTTACCCTACAACCTTTGTTCAGGCAGACACTTCCACCTTCAAGCAGGTTGTCCAAATGCTCACTGGCTCAACTGAAACAGTCAAACAAGCTTCATCAAGAACAACCCAAGATCCTACACATCCCTCACCACAACTACCGTCATCAAGGAATTTCGCTATCCCTCCTGTCAAGACTGCTCCAAAGAAGCAACAGCAGAGCTTCAAGCTTTATGAAAGAAGAAACAGCAATCTCAAGAACCATCTCATGATCAATACTTTGTTGCCTAGTTTTGTCAGCAATAATAACGCAGTTTCAGGATTTTCTCCCAGAAACAGGCCTGAGATCTTGTCTCCAAGCTTGCTTGACTTTCCCAAGTTGACTCTTAGCCCTGTAACTCCATTGAATGACGACCCCTTCAACAGGAATTCACCTTCTTTAGGGAATTCGTCATCAGAAGAGGAGAGAACCATTGCGGAGAGAGGTTTTTACTTGCATCCATCCCCTATATCTACTCCCAGAGATTCAGAGCCCCAGTTGTTGCCACTCTTTCCTGTGACCTCACCGAAAGTTTCAGGTTCATCTGCTTGATGAAGAATGGGTTGATGGGTTTGGATGGTTTGAGGGAGAGGTAGAGATTCTTGATTCACTTGTACAATTTGATCCCTCTTGTTATGATATATGGTAAAGTTTTTATTTTGCTTCCCTTCTCTTATCTTTATCATTTTGTTTTTACGTGTTTTGGTGGAGACTAATATGATGCTATAAGAATTTTTGGGCAAAGTTATCATCTTTGATAAGTCTGGTGAATTTTCATCTGGTTGACTGTCACTGCTTGTGTATTCCGTTTCATGAAAATTTCCAGAGAAATTATGGTTCCTTGTTCCTCTCTCCATTTCTCTTCCTTCTTTGATTTTTCTTTACATAATTTGTCTGTGCATAGTCATCTATAAGTCTGCATTCTCTCCCAATCTCTTTGGCCTCTCTCTCAGAGAACATTTGAGCAGCCAAGGCGAATATACAACAGGAACACTATCGCCAGAGTAACATGTTGGTCTGCTATGAGAATATTTTTGGTGGAGGGAAAAGTTTTCTGGCCATTCATTATAGCAGCAGAGTGTCTTTGGAGGTTCAACTTTATGGCAAATCTATGAAACTAAACCACCTAAGCTAAGATGGCTATGTTTTCCAATACCATGGAGTTATGTATCACTATTTTTTACCGATTTAGTAACTGAATGAAGTCAATTTCCACTTTAGCACGCTTTGTACATTTATCCATTCCTACCTAAAGAAGGTACTTTGTCTATGAATGGCCCACACTTTGGACTAAGTTCATCACACCCAAGTTTGATCATTTCTGTTCTTGGCCTATTCATATTTCACGGCAAGTTTACACAGCAGTATATCACTGTTTGACTCGATTTTATTAGAGCAGCAGCAAAGTTTCTCTCTTTTTATTGTGGATTTATTTGCATAAGGGTAAAAAGAAAGATAGTTTTGCAGGCTAAAAAGAAAGATACCATACATTAATGTGGCAAAAACTTATGCATTCATAGTTATAGTTTTGTAAGAAGCTATAAAGAGATAAGGGAATAGTAAATGAGCATCCCTGTTGGCTGTTGCTTCGAATTAGAATTATTTATGGGAATTGTCTTTTTATGGCAATGCAACCATGTAGGGTTAACAGTAACACTCTCCCTTTTCCCCTTTTCTCTTTGTTTTCAGCTTATTATTGGGCAGTCCAGTCCCTTTTCTCTTTTCTTTTTTGACTCTTTGGAGACCATTGCTTATGAAGTGAAAACGCATGAATGAATGCTTCAAAAAAACATCAAAGGGAAAGAAAGTTGACTTTGGCATGATGATGACTGAAAAAGAAATGAAAAGAGAATGGCGTGAGAGGCAGGGTAGTATGAAATGTTGTGTATCACAACATTTGACGTTCCGAAACAAATACATTATAATTTAATTTAATTTAAATATATTTCAGAGAAAAGTACTTGATTTAATAAAAGTACATAAAAAATTTTCAAGAGTTACTTAACATTAATTTTTAATTAATTAATCACATATCCTCCATTCAGAGATATTTTCTTCCCTTTTTTCTATACATGTTTGGTCCTCAATTTTGTACATTCGGATTATGAAGAAGTCTCCAATGGTGACTGGTGGGGTTCAGACAAGGCCTACTAGACTCCTACTTGCAACCATTTTAGTTGCAACTTGGAACAGCTTTTAACTCCTACATCATGCGCTTGCATGAAAAAAGCGTCTTTTAGATTTGGACTATTCAGAAACATATCCTCCCTGTATAAATTTTTTACAATTTTTTTCTATTTATCCCCCACTAAATACAAGATAATGAGTATATATAGTTATTTGATGACAATGGGTGGAAATGGAATGATCTCTGGGCTGAACTAGTGACATGAAAGGTGCTTGTGTATTATTGCTAAGTAAGAAATATGAGTCCTTGTTTAATTTGATTGTACTGCATTAAGTGTGTTTAGTGGGACCACTTACATGAAGGTCATGATACCTGGACTTAACTTTTTTAAAAAATCTAATACATTGGTCAAAGTAATTATTAGAGGTCCATACTAACAATTTTCAATTATTAATTATGATGTTTCAAGGATATTACATGTATAATGGGAACAAATTGGAGGTCCTATTCATGAGGAATAGCTCAACTTGACGAGCCTTTTCATTTGGCAAGTTAGTGTTAATCTGTACTCTTTTAATTTTTAACCGGTGAACCTTGCCCTTGACATAGTAACTCATCCCCTAAATGCAGTTCACGTTTATTATTTTACTTTTTTATATTTTAATTTTAATACTTTTAAAGCTATTAGTTCAATTATCATACAATCTCTTTTTATCTTATTTTATTAATATATTTTAATTTAAATAATATAATATTTTAAGTTATTACGTTTTAGAATTACTAACAGCGAAAAAGTAAACAAAATTATATGGTGATTAAATAATATCATAAAAATAAATTATAATTTTCAGAATATAATAATTGAAAGAAAAATCAATTTACATAGAAAATAAATGTAGTTAATCTATAATTCATTACTCATGTTCTTATATGATGACATTTGATGCCATGTAAGGAATTCTCTTTGTCAAATTAATTTAAAATTAGTCATTTTTTTATAATACAAAATTAAAATGTTAATTATACAGTCAAGATTAAATAAGTTAAATGTAGTTATTTCCACGTAATCTTGAATTTTAAATGAATATGAAATTCCACTTTTAATTATGTAAGATTAATTAATATAAGGAAAGCAAAGAAAAGAAAAAAGAAAAAAAAACTTCATTCACCATACTTAAAAGACAAAATTTGGTATTCAGAGCCTCAATGTAAAAACTGGAATAAGAAACTCTTTTCCCATTTATTGAAGAAAAAGATCATCCTGTCGCAGTTGGCAATTTTCATTTTTATTTGAGGATACATTATACATAGCGCAGGATTAGACTTATCTATCACAAAACTTACGCATAGTTTCAGATTTCAGAAAAAGAGGTGATTGTCTTCCAGCCATGGTTCTCCGGAAGTGGGGCATTTCCCGGCCGGACAGAAATAAGCACCTCCAGACCTGAAAAAGAAAATTGATGAGAAATAAAAACACATCATGAACGTAACAAATATAGCTTCTTAATGAGTTTAGTAAGACTTGGACAACTATACACGTATGCTCTTCCCACCAAATGAATTGATCATAGAGCATCACCTGCTGCTTTTGCAGCTGCAGCTTCTTGAACAACATCTGTAACGAACAGGATCTGAGAAGGCTTATCAACTCCCAGTGACTCTGTGATCTCGACGTAACTGCGTGTTTCTTTCTTATTTCTACAAACAACAACCACAAGAATGCACATTGCAAACGCATTTAATTTCTTCTCTCTTTTTCTTAATAGATTTTTATCCAGAGCAGGATCTTCACAACTTACCCCACCGTGGTGTCAAAAAATCCAGACAAATATTTTCTCAGATCTCCATAGTTTGTATTGCCAAATAATAGCCTTTGTGCCAATCTGCTGCCACTAGAATATATGTATACCTGTGTTATGAGACATAATTAGTCTCAGTATCAAACAACTCACATGTATAATGTTAAGTATGATGCAAATTTTGCATGTCCTTCCGCTTCTACAAGTTTCTGTTGACATTCTTTTTTCTGAACTATGCCAAGATCTTTCACTGCCATTGTAAATCAGTGATTTACCGCTTCTTGGTAGCATTAAGATCTATCCTCACTCAAAACTTTAGAAGTTCGCATAGAACACTCCGAATCATTCGATAATCAATTAAAATTAAGAACAATAAAAACTCATAGCTAAATTGAATAAGTGGATTTTAAGGTTTAGAGGGTAATCTACCTGAAGAGGTGGATAAGAAATAGTGTTTTGGGAATTATGAGATTGGATAGAAAAAAAATTAGAATGGACATTCAAGGGGAAAGTAATCAAGAACTAACCTTTATACCCAAAGCATGCCACTTTTCCAATGCTTCTGGTACATCATCAAACACTACTGATTCCAATTCTTTATTTCCAAATCCAGTCCTCCATATATGACCCTGCACAAGATATTTACAAAGAAAGTTTCAAGCTAGAAATTTTTCTTTCTTTATTAAGGTTCAAATGTGCTATGCTTCTCAACAATTACTTGCAATTGCTTTAAGGCAGTGATCTTCCGATCAGCTCGTATCATTGCTTCCACATTAGCAACCAATGCTGCAATAACCTCCTCTTTCCCTGCATCATCACCTGGAATGGGCACAGCACCTTCAACACCTTTTACCAAATCATCTTCAACCTGCAGAAAAGTTGTTGGAGAATGTAGTTGACCACGTCAAACAACAACTACCCTAGGGGATCTCACACTTTTTTCATTATTATGTTTAATTATTAAAACATAAAGTGCTCCATGATGTCCTACATACCAATAAGAATGCATCTGATGCAGTAAAAACAGCAAGACACAGAAAGTACAAGGAAAAGTATTGACATGCATAGCTGTTCATTCAACAAAACAACTGTACCAAAACTTCTAATGCAGAAAAACCTTACTTGATAGCGCAACAACTTCATGTCATCTTGAGTTTCTGCAGTCTCAAATGTTGCACTCAAATGCCTTCCAACATTTTCACGGGCATATGGGAAAAGTACATCAGAAACAAAGGATATGGGTGTAGCAGTTCCTTCAATGTCAAGAAGGATGCAATGCTGCAACCAAAAATATGAAGAATGATGATGCATATATACACTGTAACCAACTAATTCTTTAGACTCAAAAGAGATTTCAATTCAAGTATACCAAATCCACCAAGACTAACTATAGGCCATATTACAATTAAGAAATCCAACAGCCAATAATAAGTCCACGATTCAGAAATGTACCGATGATGGCTCAATTTCATTATTTGAATCCTTTGTCCCAGCCTTGGTAGATATGCTTGTCTTTAAGTAAGTGCCAGGAATCCCTTTGCGATTCTGAATTGGGCCATGGTTTGGGTTAGCGCAGTCAAGGCCAAGCTGATGAAGTTTGATAGCAGCATCAAATAGGTAGTGATAAGACTCAGCCTGCAAGGTTTGCAATCAATTCAAAGAAGAATAAAATGTATAATCTCTGAACAAGAATAAGGTTCCACGATCCTTCTCATGATAGCTCTTAAGCGCCCAGTTCTAATCTTTTTAGTTTATTTGCCATGAAATACTGCTTGTAAATAAAGTTTAAACTATTAGGGAAGAGGTTAAAAAATAAGTTTATCTTCAAAATGTTTTATCACACTCTGGCTCATTGTATTTTCTATGCGGACCAATCCCTGGTGCACCATTTAACTTCTGTCAAAACACAATCATGAGAACCTATAATCAAAATATAATGCACAAGTGAAAGGAAACTTCTATTATGCTGAATGGAAGAATGCTGATTAGTTTGTTAGTGACACAGAAGAAATTTTTAATCTAATAACTTCTAACAGGAGGCTGAATTGGCTTGCATAGACTAAGCAAAATTGTACCTACTTATCTTGAGCTTGGATAAAAAGCACAAGAAAGGAGCTTAAAATCAGAATTGCGTACGACCAGATCAAAAATGCCTTTACCATTTTGTTTAACGAGAGCATCCTTTTCTTTTTCGACCCAAAAAAGAAAGACATCCACCATCTTTTGGGCTTCACAGCACCTTCAACAAAATTAGTAATATCTCTTCATGCCAAAAAAGCTAGGTTCAGTTGAAACCGAAGGTACAAAAATTTTAATACTTCCATGAAGGAAGAGTAGAGGTTACTTTGGGACTCTCTATAACAAATGAGCCACTCAACGTTATAAACAACAAAGACAAAGTCGTTGCAGACCAATATAATTATAATCAGGTCACCTGCCGCTAAGATCATTTACACCAACTTCTCTCATGTACAACCTCAGTCGTAGTTGTGAAGAAAAAGTATATATTAATAGATAGAAAGAATTTATGCACTACTTCAGCTAGATATTAAGTGCAGCAAAGAGGAGCCAATTGCATTTCATCATCAAGTAGGTAGCACAAACCTGAGTTTTAGCACTGATCCATGAATCACCCCATACATAAATGCCGTGGTTACGAACAAGCACAGCCGTTGTTTTTGGGTAAGCCTCTATCTGGAAAACAGAAAGATTTTAATTAATTTAAGAAGATTGCTCTACTATCAAAGAAGAGAACATTTTAGCAGAAAGTTGATGCAAAAACATTCTCTTATGATGTATCCTTTTAGACCTCCAAAACCACTCAGAATTTCCTACATTAAAAGTAATCTTGTCAGAATTGTTGGTAATACAGTAATCAGTTCTAAGAGCCTAAGAGGTGCCTAAGAATTCTTGTAGGGAGAGATTCAAAAGTGACGAAAATTAGCTGATTGCATCAACATATAGATTTTATATACTCAGCAAACATTGCAAAGGCAACCAGATGACGTTAAGTCCAAAAAGAATACTCTTATTTCTCTTATGACATTGATTTGCAAGAAGAAATCTCTTATGACATTGATTTTGCAAGAAGAAAATTCTAAAGATCATCTCAGGACTAGTGAGTAGATTTCCAGACTTAAGGATACAATAAAGACATACAGCTTTAGCAAGAGATTCCGTAAGCTCATATTCGTAGGCTGTATTCTCTATTATGGGGACCACAAGTTCATCATAATATCCATGCCCTTGGATTCCTTTAATCATCTCCATATGTGTAATCTGCAAAATGTAAAACACGAAGAAACATATTGAATACTGGAGTTAAGCAGAGCATTTGTAGAAGCTGCAGATAATTAAAGTTGAGTTGGCCAGATGGACCATCCTGCAGGAAAAAATCTGCAGTTTGTGCAAGGGATATATAATGAAGGCGTTCAAAGATGTGGAAACTTGTCACAGCAAAATGCTTTCTACAACATCCAGACAATCACTTTGACATCAACGATTCAGAATTTCTTCCAGCTTCAAAAGAGAACACGACAATGTACAAATCAACAGATAACTACTAGTATGTATTCTTGTATGCATGAAAATAACAAAAGGTATAAAGTAAACATAAAAGGTTGCTAGCAGCAATATAAAGAACAGTTCCAAGCCAAGACCAATTATAGATGGCAACATAGAAATGCTTACTCTGAATTCTTTGGCTAATGGGTTGATCATTGTTGCAAGACAAGACTCTATTCCATGACTATGAATAACAGCTCCTGCATTACGCATCTGATATGCCTGCATTTTACCAGAAGATGAGAAATCTTACTGCAACTGGGGGAAGATGGTGATGCCAAGGACAGAAGAATGAATTTGCAAAATCCACAAACTAGGAATGCTGCAGTAGCAGTTAAGTATTCCACCAGGTCAAGTGTAACTTTGATGGAACATGTACAAGAAGACATTTCATTGCGCGCATGATAAGATGAAGTAATTGTTTTATGAATGAGAACTCATAAGATACAAATCAAAAATTTATAAGTTTTAACTAATTAATAGGGTTGGAAATGGGCCGGGAGCAGGCCGGCCTGATAATTTTTTTGGGCCTGGGCCCAGTTCAATTGATTCGGTAAAAGATACATTGCGTTGTCAAAATGACATCATGTTGGCATCTTGGCTTAACCGGTTGGGTGAGCCTAAAATAGGCCCATCCCAAAGCCCAGTCAAGTCGCACTTTTGCCCATTGACTCGGGCCTGGCCAATTTTCCATCTCTAGTTTTGATCTCCAATTTCTCAGATCTTTCAAACTTCCAGTAGGAACACCAAAATCAAGGTCAAAGAGGTTTAAATGCCCAACCTAACGAATATTAAAACTATGACTAATTAAGGCAAGGTTCATGGGTCATTTGCAACTGAAACACCTTAGCCATTTTGACAGAACTTAGAAGTCATTAGAAAATGGAGATTTTGTGATGCCCATTGACAGTGACCTAAGAAACCAAACATCTGTTTTTGAAGCATATAAACTGAATGACGTATTTTGCTAATAAAGTTTTGAAACCAATGTATAAATGGGACCGATCCCTAAAATACTAGAAAATCAATTACATTGCAAAAACCATCTAAAGGACAGCTATATGCAAATCTGAAGAGTTGAATTTTACTTTCTTGGATTTAAATGCTGGGGATAGTAGTTTAATCTTCATCAATCAATAGATATAAGCCAAATAACTAATCCTTTTTAGCATGAGAAGATGATAAATAAATACGCAAAAAGATACCTTCATGAAGAGAGGCCCACAATCTGAGCACTTGGGAGGTTTATGCGGATACGGCTTTGGAAATGGCACTGACAATACAGACCCATTTCCATCTAAGATGTACATGTCCTCTGGTTCCATTCTTTCCTTCTGAACACCTATCAAAGTCCAGATCACAAACAGAAAACTGAGATAAAGTAAAGGATGTAGAGAAATCAAAGGTCAAAAGGCCACTGAACATCTGGAGTCACTAAGGAGGTCAAACTTGTGTCTAAGCTGAAAAATGGACACTCATTACACACAGACTTGATCAGGAAGAAGCACTGATCTAAAAGCATGACAGTAAAAGCCTGATAAGAACCAAGATAAATACATCGTTCCAAAACCTTCAGCATGTCCAACAAGATCAACTGTATTAGTTTTGTTTACCATTATGCCATGCCCAAACGTATCAAATATTTTGCAATCGACTCAAAAAAATCACCAGTATTTTATACAGTTGAATAGAGAATTTTCATGGGAATCTGAATGCAGGCAGAGCCTAACAACAGAACTGAGCCTCAAAATACATAAAGTAAGACTCTAAACTATCATTGTCTAATGCACGCAATAAGAAACAAGGAACTAAACCAAGTCCATAAGCTTCAGTTGCGTGTGCCTGCTAATCAAATTCCATGTAACCAAACTAAGGCAAGCAATGAGCTTAACTAAGATATAAGCACCAACAAAACAATTCATAATCGAACATAAACTTAATTATAAAGAAACAAATAACGCTTACGCAACACATCTAACATAAACATATAAGCATCGAGCTTCTCTTCCCTCTTCTCTTTCCTCTTCTCTCCCAAAGCTGTTACCTCATAAGAACTGGTGTTTTACCAAAAAATTTGAAAAAAAAAAAAGAGAGGAACGGAAGACACCAAAAACGCATAAAGGATAAAGCTTCACGGCATCTAAAAAGAGCAAGCAAATAACATTGGAAACATCCCAACTTCACACACATAAACATACTCTACATAAGCTTCTTATGAATGAATCAACAATCACATCTCACAACAAAAATACAACTACAGAAAAACACAGGAAATGAAAAACAGAATCACTTCAATCACAAGAACCAACCCATACGAGCTTCCAAGGAACCAAAAAACTCATATTTACCAGAAGGGGACATAACAATGAGCTGGTGAGGTCTAGGGATAGAGTCATCGTGAACTTTGATTGTGATGCTGCCACCTGTCCCTCCCACCCATCCAAGGGTGTAGAAATGGCGGCAGAGATCAGCTAACAACACCCTAGTCTCCTTCACCGGCTTGCTCTCCAGGTAGGCCTGTGTCGCCACCTTCACGCCACCATTCACCGCCACCGCCGGCGTCGCTGCAGCTGCCATTGTCAGTTCGCTTCTAGACAGAGAAAGCAGAAGCAGCTGAGATTCTAGAAAGAGAGAATTTTGTAATCTGTAGTGCTTGAAAATGGAAGACCTTTATCAAAAACAACAGCACATATTTAATAATGTTAGAGAGACGGACAAATGCTTGTGTGACATAAGCCTTAGATTTTTTTCTTCAATTTCATTTTACGGTCGAGACCAATTTAATGCTGGTGTTAGAGCAAGGGATTGGTGTGGGTGAATTATTGGTTTTGATTGGGCCACGTGGAATGCCAAAATGGATTGCTTTATCTGGTGTTTCACTGTTATTGGGAATATGGTTATTTAGCTCACAAAATAGGCTACCTTCACTTATTCCTCCGTTTTTAAAATGGCATCTGAATCTTATGTTTTCTTTATGTATTTAATGTAGACCTCTTCCTCCAAAAAGAGAAAACATCAATTAGTAATGACATTAGTGTCTTGAGTCTTTATATTTAATATCTTATAAATGTATACAAAGCTCTAATTTTTTAATTTAGCACTTTGGAGATGTGTAATTATTATAGGATTTCCAATTTTCCATTTGATCGATTGAATACGTAGAGTTTGATTATTATAACCATTATGCTTTTTATTAAATTTGGTTCTAAAGAGTATGAACAAGGGAATTTAGTGTGTGTGTGTATATATAATTGTTGAAGAAGTAAATGCTTTTTAGATGAGTTTTGAGAGATTATTGTAAGTTTTGTATTCATTTAACTATGTGTAATTTGTTTAAGAAAAAAGAAAATTTTTAATTTTATTCATTATCTTAATAATTGAATTATACTTTTGTATAAGTTAATTTCCATCTGAATGAAAAATATATATCTGTAAGATTGCTCTTCATCCAAAAAAAAAAGTGTTTGTTTTGTAACTCTATGTTAAGAGGGTTAATGTTTATAAGAACGTTTTTTATTTACCCCATTAAAAGTAGAATTTAATAAAAAGTACTTGAATAGTAAATATAAGGAAAAAAAACTAGTTATTCTAACCTATTTATATTATGTCATTGCTCTCTTTTACATCTTTTGATTGCAAAGTGTGTTTGGATATATATTAGTTGACTTCCTTAGTATGCGCCTTTATAAATTGTATCTTTATTAGTTTGCAAGCACTAAAATCGTTAGAAAATGCTACGGATTAAAGTAAGTAGAAGTGGGAATCATTTTAAATCCATGATCTCTTTTTATTTAATATTCTTTAAGATTTTGAAAAAAAGTTTTAGCTAATTACCATTTTCTGTTAGACATACAACTTTGGCTGTATGCAGTGAATATTGTTCACTAAATTGTGATTTGACATGAATTATGTGTTTATTTATGTGTTGGTTCTGGAACTTATGTGACATACTTATTATTGACCTAAAATTTACTTATAATGTAAAAATATGCATTTTCTCATGTGATTTTTTTAATTCCTTTAAAAATTTATGATTTAATATTTCAAAAAATATATATTCTTAATTTTATAGTTCTATAACTTTTTTTGTTTTTAACCAAAATGTTTTACGGAGCTTACCCATGATATTAAATATGTCATGTGGCAATTTCATTAAAAAATTAACCAAGAAATTAATAGGAGAAATATCAATCATTGAACTAAGCATTAACACCTTTTAGAATATTAAATCATAGTAAAAATGAGTCAGACTATATAAGAGATGATTTTTTTAATTCTTAAATTGTATTAGCTTTGTTAGGAAATGTTGTTTGTGTAAAGTACAGAAATGGTCAAACATGTGCAATCGTTGGTAGGCATTGCGATTGTTAAGAATATATTTTGATATAATCACATCATACATACCTCAATCAAATCCTTTATTAAGTTTTGATTTATTTAAATCTTTGATTCCTATATGTTTAGTTTTTAATATAGTATAAGATAGCAACAACAATAATACCCAGTAGAGTTTCGCTTAAATGCAGGATCTGAGAAGGTCTAGTATAAGACTTTGTATATAAATATGAATTATTATTCTTGTACAAACAACATATAAATCTAAACTAGAAAGATGTTAGCTTTATATTATATCTGTGGAATAAACTGTTATGATTGAACCACATATATCTATTGTCTTCCTCTTTCACTCTCTTTATTCTCTTTATATTGTTTTATGTTAAGATTCAATATATTGTCTTACATAGTAAGTAACTTTGACTTTTGTGGTTGTAGATCAGACAACGTGCAATTTCATTTTTTATGGTTGTTAACATAATGATTTTAATGTATCACAGTTGTAATACAACAAATTAGAAGAAATTATAGCTATGAAGTCACAAATCCTAACTCTAATATGATGTTGAAATATGAATAAAATTATTGGATTATATGAGATTTTAGCTAATAGTTTGGATGGCAAAGAAACATGTTACTAGTAATATTTTTTTCTTTAATGATATTAAGAAGCTCATATATTCAAGCAAGAGGTAAAAATTCAAGTTTAATCGAAGGAAAAAAAGTAAGTAAAGGAGCCAATTTAATCAATGAACAATCAAAAGATGAAAAAAAAGAGTAAAGTGGAGCATATATACAATTTAATAGATTTTCAAGTCAATTTAATTAAACCAAGAACAATAATAAGTGAAGTCATTCCATATATAACAAATCATTTTAATCTTTTTTGGAATATTATCTTGTCATTTCAATAAGTTAGGCATTCATTCATCATAATCATTTGCATTTATAACATAGCTTATAATTTTTTATAATTTAAGAAAAAATTTATTTTAATTTTAGAAAAAGTGTCTTGATCTTTAAACAAAATTTAAGTAAATTTTGAAATGATATTAAATAAAGTTTTTATCATAGAGAGTTTTTATATCTTTGAAAAAACTTGGGAGTTCAACTTTTCAAATTATTTTATGTATAGATTCAGTTATACTAAGAGATTCCATCGGATAGCAAGATATAGGAACAAATGCTACGAAGTGTATTGTCTAATATGTGGAAAAATGGCTTACAAGAGCATTATGACCTACTAGATGATGAATTAGCGTTTGTAATGACTAGTTTATTTTTAATGACTATTTAAAGTGGTTTAGGTATAAATGAATCATAATTGAACCATGATATGTATCTTTGCCATAATAAAGAGTTTCTAAGAGCCTTGAGATACTTGAGAATACATGTATATTGCAAAACATATATCAAAACTTAGTTGAATAGAGTGAGCAAGAAAGGGAGCTTTCGAGTTATATATAATTGTACAATTGCTGTAACTCAAAAAATTGTTGGGATACATTGTAATAGTTCCTTTTAACTTTAAATAAGAATTATAAAGAATTCTTCTTCACCCATAATAAACCAAAATGATTATTACTCTTTATTTGTGGTAAAGAAGATAGTGTATGAAAAGTTTCTTTTCACTTATCAAAGGAAGAAGATAGTGAACTTTCAAGTAAAGCTTGGAGAATGAAGTAAATCAATAGTTATGTAGTTTAATTAATATAAATTGCTTTTATGTCTCTTTTCCTACACTTTATTATTATTATTATGCTTATTCTATGATTCA
Organism: Erythroxylum flavicans; assembly: GCA_027576715.1. NCBI lineage: Eukaryota > Viridiplantae > Streptophyta > Magnoliopsida > Malpighiales > Erythroxylaceae > Erythroxylum > Erythroxylum flavicans. The sequence goes on from JANZXP010000108.1 coordinate 44,542, forward strand.
ATTATATATACTTATTATAATCATTCACTCTAATAGACAATTTATTCATTACATCTCAAACAAAATAAAAAGTAACACAGATAATTCACTCCCCTCTTGTAAATTGTCTGAGAACCAATAAAAATAATAATAAAGATGATATTATGTTAATGAAGTAGAACTTTATGATCAAAATCATGCAAATCTCTTATATTTCTTTTTTCCCCTTTTATTCTCATTTTCATTATTTGATTCTACATGCATAATGTGCAGTCATTCCAAAAATAAAGGAAAGTTTAGTATCAAGTTAAAAGTTGCTCACTAGTAAGGTAGATTAATGTTAATAAATCAACCAACTTGAAGATATGGTGTTAAATTTAAACAAAAGTAAAATCATAGTGATGCATAGAGGAAAAATTCTTCCAATTTTAATGTATAATAAGAACTAACATATAAATCATTCCAACAACACAAATAGATCAAATTCAAGTATCTAAATTAACATGGCTTAGAAATTTACTTAGAGTGTAATATAGATGACATACAATAAAATTGAGTAATGTAATTTTAATGCAATTAAGCTATATTATAAAGCTCCTGTCAAAGGAAAAACACCCTCAAAACATATTAAAAAGACTAAGAAAAGACTAGAAGGTGTTCACTTTAATTGGCAGTTTTGATATCATAATGATTTTTACACTAATATCAATTTATGGATTGGTTAGCATAAATTTGACGATATATTAGGTCTTTATCTATTGGATCATAGTTCTTACTCTTAATGGGTATTCTCAATGGAGAGAAGGTAATAGCTAAATGTATTGTAGATCTTGATATGACTTTCCCATTATAAATTTCCAACTTATGATGGAATGGTGATGCTTGAAAATTTGAGCATATGTAGAAACCATTTTAAAAGAGTTAGCAACGTCCTTATACTTGATTACTCGTGGCTTTGTGTGACCAAGATGTGTTGCTTCTGTCATACACTGAAGATTCTATTTTATTGGTTGCCACTTATATGATTGTTCGTCTTCTTTTTTATTTCAAGTTGTTTATAGCTTTGAATTTGTTGCATATATGGTGATAAGACTCATTGGTTTTTACATCCTTAAACCTAAGCTCTAATATTTACAGAACATCGAAATGTTTTCTAATAATATTATTGGTGAGAAGAACTGTCCTGAATGAAAAGGTCAAATTGCAATGGAATTTTGGAGATGATATGACTCCTTTTTTAATATAGTGATGTTGTATTTGTTTTCTTATATTCTTTTTTTAAAAATTGTGTCCAAAATAGAAAAAAATGCATAATATATATTGAATATGTGGAGGACTAAATTGGATGATTTTATTACAATAAGTAGAACTTTATTACATATAGACACAAAAATTTGGTAAAATTTTTTGGTCTTACTTATATCACTCACTCACACAACATTTTCACTCTTTATTTAGCAGCTTTGCACTTTTACAAAAATCAAATGAATAGTTTCTATATTTATAGGCTTGGTAAGTCAGTGATTGAATTCTAAGAAATTTCATGATTGGCAATGACAATTAAGCTTTGGCAATGACACTTAAGCTTCTAGTAGCTTCTCAAATGGTGGTACTTTAACATTATTCTTAAACCAGCTAGAATGTATCTTCATTCTCAATTACCTTTGACTTTCCAAATACTTCAAAGATTGATGATCAGTGTACAAAATAAACTCTTTTCCAATTAAATAATTCTCCAAGTCTTCAAACCTCCCATAACAACATAACATTATTTATCATAAATAGCCCACTTTTGCTTAGCATACAACTTTTCACTAAAGTGACTATTGGAATTTTTCTCTTGAGATAACATAGCTCTAATCCCAACTCCACTGGCATCACATTCAACTTCAAATAATTTATCAAAATAGGGTAAGATTAGAACAGGTACAGTACATAATTTTTCCTTAATGATTGCAAACCATACTTTTGTTCTTCTTCCTATTTGAACTTTCCCTTCTTAAGACACTTCGTAATAGGAACCACAATGCTACTAAAATTGTGGGTGAATCACGTATAAAATATTGCTAACCTATGAAAACTCCTCATAGCCCTAACATTCTTATGTATAGGTCACTCCTTAATAGTTCTCACCTTCTCTTCATCTACTTTCACTCTATCTTTCCCCACAACGAGACTAAGGAACATAAGTTTTTAGACATGAAACTACACTTCTTCAAATTATCATATAATTTGTTTTCCCTTAAAACACCAGACACACTATACAAGTCATCTAAATGCTTCTCTTTTGACTTGTTATAGATGACATTTAGTAATAAAATCTACAATGCTATTAAAATTGTGGATGAATCATATATAAAATGTTGCTAACCTATAAAAACTCCTCACATCCCTAACATTCTTACGTATAGGCCACTCCTTAATAGCTCTCACCTTCTCTTCATCCACTCTCACTCCATCTTTCCCTACAACAAAACTAAGGAGCAATAAATTTTCTAGAAAAGAAAGTGCACTTCTTCAAATTAGCATATAATTTATTTTCCCTCAAAACACCAAACACACTAGGCAAGTCATCTAATTGCTCCTCTTTTGACTTATTACAGATAAGTATATTATCAAAGTACATAACTACAAACTTACTTAAAAAAGGTTTAAACACTTGATTCATCACCTTATAAAGGTTATAGGAACATTGATTAACCTAAAAGCATCATTAACCATTTAGACAGCCTATCCTTTTTCCTAAACTTTGTTTTTCGCTCACCTTCAAGCCTAATTCAACATCATTAACCATTCATATGACCTATCCCTTATTTTAAGCGTTGTTTTCACTCACTTTCAAACCTAATTCGAATTTGACGGTAATTAATCTTACAAAATATCACTGCCCTACTTAATTGATCTAACATATCATCTAACGTTAGGATAGGAAATCTATACCCAATAGTAATTTATTAATGGCTTGACTATCCACACAAATCCTCCAACTTTCATCTTTTTTAGTGTAAGTAAAGCAAGAACTGCATATGAGTTCATACTCTCTCTAATATGCCTCTTCCTAATCAACTCCTCTACTTTCTTCTTCAAGATCTCATTCTCCTTTGAACTCATACAATAGTGAGGTAAGTCAGGCAAATTAGCCCAAAGAACCAAATTAATGGTGTTGGATATCTCTCGTAGGAGGTAATCTATTGGGTAGCTCATAGGGCATTACATTCCTAAATTTTTCTAAAATTAGTTGCGCTTTTAAAGGAATATCGTCTTCTTCTTTTTTTTTTCATCTTCCCCTTTCTTTATCAATAAATATACCTCCCTCATTTCTTTCAAATCACTCACAAACATTCCCTTTTATTTTCCACTTCCAATAATGGCTTATTTGTCCTACTAGGTTTGCCCACTCTCTTTTCACCTATGGGTACTAACATATACTTCACACTATTCTTTATAAATTAATAGATATTCTCCCTTTCTGAGTCATATGAATTAACATCATATTATCATAGTTTATTGAATAAAATTTCACATATATCCATTTCAGAAAAATCACAATAATGTTTATATGCATTTACCAATAGAGAATGGCACATTATACCTTTCTGTGATATGAGATCACTAATGGTAGTAATTCACATGACACTATAGGGATTGGGGTGAGGTTCGATCGAAAACTTCAACTTTTTAACCATCAATTTACTGATGATATTTTCTTAGCTATCTCCATCAATGATCAGCTCAAATAGATTTCCTTGTATTATGCTTCTAGTATAAAAATAATTGATGTCATTGTCAATCTTTATATTCCCTTTTAGAAATCAATAATCTCCTAATAACTCCAATAAAGCCATCTTCTTCTCCCTCAGGCTTCACAGTCTTCTTCATCTAGTTTATAACGATCTCCTTTTAGGATACTTTCCTCATCATTGCTGGAATTATCAGTTCTCATAAAAGTTGTTGCAATTTGAGGTTGTGAAAGGGCAATTTCCCTATTTGTTATATTATCTAATTTCTGGTTATTGTCTTCTAACATTAATGTTTGCAATTTTTTGTGATTATAGCCAACTATTGTTAAATATTGTGAATATTTATCCTATGTTCTTTAATTCTTCTCCAAACATCGAGTAATCCTTGAATGCTATCATTAGGACTATTTACCATTATCAGAAAGAACAACCTTTGTGAAATTCAAAGTTCTAATACCATATAATGGAACGGAAAAGATAAATAAACATAATTCCAATATAAGAATTGTAAGATAAAAATTCTCAAAGAGAAAATAAATTCTATTAACAAAGAGTTATGTTAATCTTTCTCAAAACTTATTTTTATATAAAATCTTAGGGGGCGCTTGGTTCACAGAGGGCAATGAGAATGAGAATGGGAATGAATATAGTGAGGAATGGGAATGGATAAATTATTACCATTGATGGTGGTTGGTTAAAATGAAGGAATGATTACTATTACCATGGATGGTGGTTGATTTGTTAAAAATGTTGAGAAATAAAAATTTATTAAAATTTTGTTTTATATCAAATTTTAAATATATTTAATTGATTATATTTAATTTATGGACTCTATTTATAATGGCAAAATGTTTAAAATCAAATATATTGCGGTATTTCCTTTCCAATAGCTCTTGAAGAAAAATACTCCAATATTTTCTTGCATCAATATATCATTAGTTACATCGTATCCTTAAATATAATTTAATCTTCCAAAATATTATACAATTCATCGATATAACAATAATATCCACCATTGCTATAATAAAATTTACAATATAATTTACATTCCTCTGACAATGCAAATGATGTAAAATATCACAGTTATACACAATACCTTAACCAAAAGCTACAAAACCTTAACCAAAAGCCTCCAAATGATTCAAAATAATTAGGTTAACATTACAAACTTTGTTTGCATCAGAAGTATAAAATTCTTAACTAATACAAAATAACCTGGTTAGACAACATCAATTACATCATAAGTTTAAAATACTTACAAAAATATTAATATGCTTCCTCGAATGATTCATAGACTAGAAGATGGATAGAGGAATCTAAGCACAAAAGACCTTTTTAAATGACTTAGCAAAGTGAACAAAACCTGAACTTTAGCAGGATCATTAGAGAATAACAAAGTAACCTTACCAACATCCATTTCAGATATGCCAATATTAAGAAGCTCACTGATGAGGTCTTGCATCTTCTCATGAGTTAGGGAATTAGATTTAGCTCCGCAATAAAAGCATTTGTAACACCTGCATATTGTGAGGCCATTTGTTCGCAAATAGACTCAAACTTAACGATGAAGTTGTCTAACCTTGACTCAATAATATTCTGAAGTGTTGTTGGTTTTCTTTTCTTGTAAGAACTTTTCTTTCTTGGTGACAGGTGTTTTCGTCTTTTTATTCCATGGCTGCTTGAAGGAATAGTCGAGAATCCTTGTGTGTCAGATACCACAAGTTCATCTCTACTGTCCGATGAAGAACACACTATCATATTCTGTGGACTGTTAGCCTTAGCACTTGCTTCAGCTATATCCGCAGCTTTGAGTCCCGTTGCTCTATCTTTACCTCTCACCATGTCCAATTTTAGTAAATATAGGAATTTAAAGTTTCACAATCCAATTGCATTCTTGTGATTCTGTAAAAAGTAATTACAAGAAGAAGAAGATTAAAAACATAATAACAAGACAATGTTATAATTATGAGAAAAGAAACTACTAAAATAAGAGTTCAATCAACTTTTGAGTTAAATGTCCTTAACAAGCACCATTCATCAAACCATTGTTTCTCACAATTGATCTTATGCTCAACATCATCCCACTAGCAGCCACTTTGCATACACATTCCAGAAATTGGATTGTGTTTGTTTCTTAATCATTTAATCTTAGAGTCAATGTGGGGATCGACATCCTTATCAAAATTAGAAATCTTACTCAGTAACATATTGTGCACTTCAACCATGTAATTGTTCTTAAACCCCTCATCTACTTTCTATAAAGGATCACAAGCTAGTTCCTGCAAAATGTCGATCAAAGCTTCAACCTCATCATCCTTCAAATACTGCTTATTCTTTTCCCTCCCACGGGCAGGCAAAGTCATTCCTAATAAAAGTGCGATGATGTTAGAGTTATCAAAGAAATAAGATATATAAAAAATAACTGTGCTGAAAATTCTAAATACAACGATGTAATCTAATAACTCACAAACACATAGTCAACCAAACATAGATGTTCATATGGGTGCATTTTAAAAGTAATCCAATAACTCTCAGTTATATATTATTAATAGTAAACAAACAGAGATGTTCAACATTCAGGTACATTAATCAATCAAAACATTTCAACAATCTAATAAGCATGTGAAACAAACATATCTTAAATTACTAATCTACATCATTTTCATTGGATCTAGTTGTCCATATATTATACATGTTAGTTGCCATATTATTCCTAAATGTCAACCACTCATTAGTTCGACTAATCTGTTTAATGTATTCCATTTCATCATCTTCATCACTCTCATCTTCCTCACTCTCCTCTTCATCTTCAGTGATTGACTCTTGT
>JANZXP010000108.1:51187-68398 GCA_027576715.1 Erythroxylum flavicans
GCATGAGTGGTGGAAGGATGGTAGGTTTGTCTTCATGTGTAGCTTGGGCTAGATGGAGGCTACTTTGGTTGTAAATGACGTGAACAAAGGCTTGTATTTGAGTGGGGGCTGCTTTTGGAGTGGAGTGGAGAATGAAATATTTCAAGGACAATTTTGACAGTGGATAAAACATAAACAGTGATGTTTTAGGAGCTTAAATTTTATCAATTTCTTCGTCTTTGAGTTAGCTACCATCTGAGACTTGAATCACGAGATTTCGCCATCTGAGACGAAAGTTATGATCAAAATATCGTTGACTGGTCATTCTGGAGATCCAAAATCTGACGCAAATTTCGTTAATTTATTTCTCCCAGATTCCAGCTCAGAAAAATCTGCAATTAGTCCCAAACAATCTGTCAATGAGTCAAAATTTTAATTATGAAATTTCAGAGTTTTTGGATAAATCAATCTTAAGATAAAAATCGTACAACGACTAAAGATCAGATCTGCCAGAAACCCAAAAACAGTGCAATTCGAGTCTATTTGTTTCATTTATGCATTTTACGCCAACGAACCTCGAATAATACTAAAACATGATAAACCCCCTATAGATGAACATAAAATGAGCATAAATGACTCTGAATTAAGTCCTAAAGAGCCACTCAAAATGTCCATTAACACTGAGCTTATAGTTCTTTCAAACTAGCTACTCTGATCACAATGCCTTTATCTGAGCATGCATTTTACGAAATGCATTAAATAACAGGATATTCCATGAATAGCATTCACTTATAATGCACAGACAAAATCTCATATTTATTAGACTTTAGTCTAGCTTTCAACTTTCGATGAGCATTCAGAATTCAGTGGCAAACATATATCATTCAAATGTCAGAAACAAATATAACACTTCCAATACTTTCCTGACTATTAAGCCCCTCGGTCTATTAAAGTCTAGAATTCATATTCAGGTAACAACATTTCAATAATTGAAAGTTAAACAGAATAAATCAAACAATCCTAGGAAGATAATCTAGGTTGACTTACAGATGCTCCCTTTAGCTTATTGCCTTGAAGCCCCGGCAATATTTGAATGTTGTTGCTCAATATGTTCCTCTAAAACATATCATAAATATACACATCACAATTTGGCACAATTATAAATTTATTTATGCACATTCATGTATACTGAATACGTACAATGCATGTTCATGACAATTCTTGGTTCCTTATCATAATTCTTGTTACAAGATTCATTCATATATCAATACTCAATTTAAAAATCCAGACTTGTCTAAAAACATACTTTCGGTTCAACATTGTATGACTATTATCATTAGTAAAGTGAAATAATTTGGCAACACTTCCTTCTGGAAAATTGTTCTCCCATGTCGTAAGTTTTGAATGACACCAAAATCATACAATTTGATTTAGTATTCTATAAGTTATGCCCACAATACCACAGACTGTGTACATTTGAACTTTTGGCTAGCACATGATCATACTCTCGAAGGTGTACAACTCATTCTCTCAATTCCCATATCAAAAAATTATAAAAGTTATCCCAATCAAAAGCTAATAGAATAAAATACAACCTTTGTGAAGACACCTTTGTCTAATTCAGCTTCTATCAATACAGTTTATTCAATATCAACAGGACATGATTTCTGTTTTAGGTAGTACTATAGCCTCAGTCAGGACTCAATTTCAAGCTAGATTTTGAAAGGCTTAGAGACAAAATTAGAATTCAAATTCTTCAAGAAAGTTCTATCCATAGACTCTAATTTAATATGAATTAAAAATTAACTCATTTACAAATCTACAAATGAAGATATACTCAAAATACTGAAGTATGTTCAATGAAAATATTCCAGTTCACTTCCTTATTTTCATCCTAACTTCATTAATTAAATCTTTCCCGAATAACTTCAGATGGACCTAAATTTTCATGGAGAGGAATAAAAATGTATTATGAGTTTGTTGGTTTAAAAATCAAGTCAAAAATGTCAAACAACATCATGCACTACCTTTTATTCCAACTTCTTCCGACTCTTCCTAAAATAGACCATCAGGTCAATGCTTTATGGTCATTTTGACAAGGAATATGAAGGATTTAGGCAAAACATTCTTCTAACAAATTGTTCCTTTAAGCCTTAAGTTTCTAATGAAGCTAATTTCATGCAAATTTGTTTAGTATTATGCAAGTTATACTAAAAATACTATAGTCTATTCCCAAACCATGATAGAATCCCAAGTCAATTTCAAACTAAAATTTGAAATTCTTAGAGATAGAATTCAATTTCCATTTTTTCATGAAAAATATATCCCTATGTTCTAATTTACTTTAAATCAAACTCCATCCAATTTGGATATTCACAGATCAATTTATTCCCTAAATACAGATGTATGTTTAGTAAAATACTGCATATATCATGCTCCAGCTCACTTCAATCTTTCATCTTGTTAAGCATATCACTGAATCTGCTTCTTCCTTCACCACCGATAAATTTATGAACACCATTCACGCATGCATTAATCTACAAGCATGAAAATATACACCATTCACGCATGCATTAATTAACAAACCTTCAAACCTTAACAAAAATTATTCACACTATTATAAAACTTACTTGATTTAAGCTTCTCTCTCTCTCTTCAGCAAAATTTCAGAAATGGGGAGGGTAAATAAGAAATTTTGATGGATGGAAAGTCACAAGGATTTAACAATAATCAAAAACCTCAATGACTGAAGATTTTTTCGTGGTGGATGAGCCAATAACACAAATAAATGCAAAAATTAGGTGTTTAGGTGATAAACCATAAGGAGAGTGTTTTGGTGAAGATGATTTTTGGATAACCTAAGGAGAGGGCTGCAAAAACTTTTTCTTAATGTGTAGGTGCCCTTTTTAAGGCTTGACACATGTCTCCAATGCATGTCTTCCACTTGTCCACTAGATATGCTGCCATTTGTCTCTTAGTTATAGATCCACATGTCACTCCATAATTTATCCATTTGTCAATTAATAATTTGTCTCTTATTTTAATACTTTTTTCCTAGTCTAAAATACCTCAAATTTTTGATAAATTTCCACAATATTCAAAATGTCTCAAAAAATTCCGAAATAATAACTATTATCACCAAATAAAATTTTAACACAATTAATCGACAATTTGCTTTTTAATCGCATTTATAAATAAATTATACCCAGAAAATGTCAATGAATGCATGTACAATTATTTCATGAATTACAACATTATTCACGTGCATGTGTATGCCATATAATGCATGAAATGCATTTCTAAATTCTCAATAAACTCTTATAAATAAAGCATCTTAGGGTTCTAATCCCAATAATGGGGCAATGGGATGTTACAAATTAAGTAGAGGTTGGTATGTGGAAAATCTTGTCCTTTGCACCACATCATTGAGGCTAGTTTAAGGAAAATCTTGACCTTTCCATTAATATTAGAGCATAAAACATTTTTAGCTTCAAAGTTTCTTAACTTAAGCCAAAACATTACAGGTGAAAAGTGAATACTCCAAATCAAAGAGTAAGATGAGTGATTCGACATGACATATGAAAATTAACATGTTTAAAAATAAAAGGCAAAGCAAAGGCATGGCTAACTTCAAAAGGTCTTTAACTGCTCTCTTTGACATGATATTGTCCACTTATGTAAGGTTGATGTTAGATGGATTCCCTGAGCAAATTTGGTGCCCCTTTTTGCTTAAAATTTAATTGGGAAAAAGCCTTATACTTGTTTCTGAAGCTATGAGCTCTAATTTTGACCATCTTGTCTCAATAATAGGTAGGCTTAGTACTTTTAGATGCTCTGGTACTTTTTAAATTGTTGACGAAGCTATTTACATGATTTTACATAACAAAAGTAATAAATGCTTTTAAGTACAAAACTTTACGGCTACCAATTTATGGATGTGTTTAAAAGACAATTGGTTACACAAAATGACTAGCATCTATCATCTTTAGACTAGTAAACAAGTGGAAGTCACAAATAGGGAACCAATAAGGATACTAGAAAAGATTATGGAGCACTTAACTACAGGTTAGTCTACAGAAAATCTTGGCCTTTCCACTACATCATTGAGGCTAGTTTATAGAAAACCTTGTCATTTCGATTAATATTAGAGCATAAACCATTTTTGGCTTCAAAGTTTGTTAGCTTAAACCAAGACATTAAAGGGGAAAATTGAATACTTCAAATGCAAAAGTTAGATGAGTGGTTCAACATGGCATATGAAAATTCACATATTCAAAAAAAAAAGGCAAAGTAAAGGCATGGCTAACTTCAAAAGATCTTTAATTGCTCTGTTTGACATGATATGTTGCTCTTATGTAAGGTTGATGTTAGTTGGATTCCTTGAGAAAATTTGGTGCTCTTTTTGGCCTAAAGTTTAATGAGCAAAAAAGCTTTATCCTTGTTTTTGAAGCTATGAGCTCCAATTTTGACCATCTTATCTCAATAGCTAGGTTATATTTTATAGTTTTTGATGCCTTGGTAATTTTCAAGTTTAGGGAAAATCTTGTACTTTCCATTAATATTAGAGCACAAACCATTTTTAGTTTCATTGTTTCTTTAACTTAAATGGAGACTTTATAGGTGAAAAGTGAATACTCCAAATCAAAGAGTTGTGAGTGGTTCAACTTGGCATATGAAAATTCACATATTCAAAAATAAAAGGGAAAGTAAAGGCATGGCTAACTTCAAAAGATCTTTAACTGCTCTCTTTGACATGATATGTTGCTCTTATGTAAGGTTGATGTTAGATGGATTCCCTAAGCAAATTTGGTGCTCTTTTTAGCTTAAAGTTTAATGAGCAAAAAAGCTTTATCCTTGTTTCTTAAGCTATGAGCTCTTACTTTAACCATCTTGTCTTAATATTTGGGTAAAGTTTAGTAGTTTTTGATGCTCAGGTACTTTTTAAGTTCTTGACAAAGCAATTTACATGATTTTACTTAACTAAAGTAATGATTGCTTATACATATAAAACATTGCAGCTAATAATTAATGGATGTGTTGAAATGGTATTTGGTTACATAAAATGGCTAGCATCTATCATCATTAGAGTTTTAGACAAGTGGAAGTCACTAAAAGGGAATCAAAAAAGGACACTAGAAAAGATTGTGGAGCACTTAAGTACTGGTTGGTATATGGAAAATCTTATCGTTTGCACCACATCATTGAGGCTAGTTTATAGAAAATTTTGTCCTTTCCATTAATATTAGAACATAAACCTTTTTTAGCTTCAAAGTTTCTTAACTTAAACTATGACTTATTAGGTGAAAAGTGAATACTCCAAATCAAAGAGTTAGATGAGTGGTTCGACTTAGCATATGAAAATTCACATATTCAAAAATTCACATATTCAAAAGATCTTTAACTGATCTCTTTGACATGATATGTTATGTTTTGTAGTTTTTTATGCCACAGTACTTTTTAAGTTCTTGACGATGCTATTTATATGACTTGACATAACTAAAGTAATAATTGCTTGTAAGTACAAAACCTTGCGGCTGATAGTTTATGGATATGTTTAAATGATGTTTGGTTACACAAAGTGGCTAGCATCTATCATCATTAGACAAGTGAACAAGTGGAAGCCAATGATAGGGAACCCAAAAGGAAACTGGAAAAGATTGGTGCTCGTTTTGGCTTAAAATTTAATTAGCAAAAAAGCTTTATCATTGTTTCTGAGGCTTTGAGCTCTAATTTTGACCATCTTGCCTTAGTAGTTACGTTAAGCTTAGTAGTTTGTGATGCTCTGATACTTTTTAAGTTCTTGACGACGCTAATTGCATGATTTTACATAACTAAAGCAATAATTTCTTAAAATTTCTTAAAATTTAATGAGCAAAAAGCCTTATCCTTGTTTCTGAAGCTATAGGCTCTAATTTTGAGCGTCTTGTCTCAATAGTTGGTTAAGCTTGGCAGTTTTTACTGTTTTGGTACTTTTTAAGTTCTTCACAAAGCTATTTGCATGATTTTACATAACTAAAGTAATAAGGATAAATACATAATTTTGCAGCTAATAATTTATGGATGTGTTTAAATTATATTTGGTTATGGAAAAAGGCTAGCACCTATCATCATTAGAGTAATGGATAAATGGAAGTCACTAACAGGGAACCAAAAACGATACCGGAAAAGATTATGGAGCATATAGGTAGAGGTTGTCTGTGGAAAATCTTCTCCTTTACACCATATTATTGAGGCTAGTTTATAGAAAATCATGTCCTTTCATTTAATATTAGAACATAAACCATTTTTAGCTTCAAAGTTTGTTCACTTAAAGCAAGACTTTATAGGTGAAAAATGAATACTCCAAATAAAAAGAGTTAGATGAGTTGTTGGACATGGCATATGAAAATTCACATATTGAAAAATGAAAGGCAAAGGTAATAGCATTGCTAACTTCAAAAGATTTTTAACTGCTCTCTTTGACATGATATGATGTTCTTTTGTACGGTTGATGTTAGATGGATTCCCTAAGCAAATTTGGTGCTCCTTTTTGCTTAAAATTTAATGGGCAAAAAAGCCTTATATTGCTTCTGAAGCTATGAGCTCTAATTTTGACCATCTTCTCTCAATAGATGGGCTAAGCTTAGTCGTTTTTTATGCTCTAGTACTTTTTAAGTTCTTAACAATGCTATTTGCATGATTTGACATAACTAAAGTATTAATTGCATATAAGTACAGAACTTTGTAGCTAACAATTTTTGGATGAGTTTAAATGATATTTGGTTATAGAAACAGGCTAGCATCTATCATCATTAGAGTGGTGGACAAGTGAAGTCACTAACAGGGAACAAAAAGGATGCTGGAAAGATTGTGGAGCATATAAGTAGAGGTTGGTCTGTGGAAAATCTTATCCTTTGCACCACATCATTGAGGCTAGTTTATGGAAAATCTTATCCTTTCCTTGAATATTAGAGCATAGATAATTTTTAGCTTTAAAGTTCATTAACTTAAACCAAGACTTTATAGGTGAAAAGTGAATACTCGAAGTCAAAGAGTTAGGAGAGTGGTTCGACATGGCATATGAAAATTAACATATTCAAAAATAAAAAGCCAAGTAAAGGCATATCTATCTCCAAAAGATCTTTAATGCTCTCTTTAACATGATATGTTGTTCTTATGTTAGGTTGATGTTAGATGGATTCCCTGAGTAAATTTTGGTGCTATTTTATCTTAAAATTTAATGAGCAAAAAAACCTTATCCTTGTTTCTGAGGATATGAGCTCGAATTTTGACCATCATATGTCAATCACTGTGTTAAGTTTAGTAGTTTCTAATTTTAGGGTACTTTTTAAGTTCTTGACGAAGCTATTTACATGATTTGACATAACTAAAGTAATAATTGCTTATAAATACAAAACTTTGCTACAAGTAAGTTATAGATGTTTCTAAATGGTATATATTTAAACAAAATGGATCCATCATCATTAGACTAGAGGACAAGTGGAAGTCACTAACAGGGAATCAAAAAGCACACTGGAAAAGATTATGGAGCACTCAAATAGCGATTAGTATGTGGAAAATCTTGTCCTTTGCTCCACATCATTGAGGCTAGTTTATGGAAAATCTTGTCCTTTCCATTGATATCAAAGCATAAACCATTTTTAACTTCAAAGTATCTCAACTTAAACCAAAACATTATAGGTGAAAAGTGAATACTCCAAATTAAAGAGTTAAATGAGTGGTTTGACATGGCATATGAAAATTCACATATTCAATAATAAAAGGCAAAGTAAAGGCATGGCTAAGTTGCAAAGCTCTTTAACTGTTCTCTTGACATGATATCTTGCTAATATGTAAGGTTTATGTTAGATGGGTTCCTTGAGTAGATTTGGTGTTCCTTTTAGCTTAAAGTTTAATGAGCAAAAAAGCTTTATCCTTATTTCTAAAGCTATGAGCTCTAATTTTGACCATCTTGTCTCAATTGCTAGGTTAAGTTTTGAAGTTTTTGACACTATGATACTTTTTAAGTTCTTGACGAAGCTATTTACATGATTTAACATGACCAAAGTAATAATTGATTATAAGTACAGAACTTTGCAACCAATAACTTATGGATGTTTTTAAATCATATTTGGCTACATAAAATGGCTAACATCTATCATCATTAGACTAGTAGACAAGTGGAAGTCACTGATAGGGAACCAAAAAGGATACTGGAAAAGATGGTGGAGCGCTTAAATATAGGTTGCTCTGTGGAGAATCTTGTCCTTTCCACGACATCCTTTAGGCTAGTTTGTTGAAAATCTTGCTCTTTCCATTAATATTAGACCATAAACCATTTTTAGCTTCAAAATTTCCTAACTTAAACCAAGACATTATAGGCAAAAAGTGAATACTCCAAATCAAAGAGCTAGGTGAGTCGTTCTACATGCCATATGAAAATTCAAATATTCAAAAATAAAAGGAAACACAAAATAGTTAACATCTATCATCATTAGACTAGTGGACAAGTGGAAGTCATTGATAGGGAATCAAAAAGGACACTAGAAAAGATCGTGTAGAAGTTAGTAAAGGTTGCTCTGTGGAAAATCTTGTCCTTTCCATGTCATCCTTGAGGCTTGTTTATGGAAAATCTTGCTCTTTCCTTCAATATTACACCTTAAACCAATTTTAGCTTCAATGTTTCTTAACTTAAACCAAGACGTTATAGTTGAAAAGTGACTACTCCAAATCAAAGAGTTAGGTGAGTGGTTCTACATGCCATATGAAAATTCACATATTCAAAAACAAAAGGCAAAGTAAAAGCATGGCTAATTTCAAAAGATCTTTAATTGCTCTCTTTGACATATTATGTTGCTCTTATGTCAGGTTGATGTTAGATACATTCCCTTAGCAAATTTGGTGCTCTTTTTTGCTCAAATTTTAATGACCAAAAAGGCCTTAGCCTTGTTTATGAAGCTATGAGCTCTAATTTTGACCATCTTGTCTCAATCGCTAGGTTAAGTTTAGTAGTTTTTGTAGCTTTTGTACTTTTTAAGTTCTTGATGAAGCTATTTACATGATTTTACATAAGAAAAGTAATAATTGCTTATAAGTGCAGAACTTTTGGTAATAGCAATTTATAAATGTGTTTAAATGATATTTGGTTACACAAAATGGCTAGCATCTATCATCATTAGACTAGTGAAAAACTGGAAGTTACTGATACGGAATCAATAAGGATACTGGAAAATATTGTGAACCACTTAAGTACAGGTTGGTCTACGAAAAATCTTATCCTTTGCACTACATCATTGAGGCTAGTTTATGCAAAATATTGTCCTTTCCGTTAATATTAGAGCATAAACCATTTTTAGCGTTAAAGTTTGTTAACTTAAAACAAGACTTTATAGGCAAAAAGTGAATACTCCAAATCAAAAAGTTAGATGAGTGGTTAGACATGCAAATGGAAATTCACATATTAAAAAATCAATGACAAAGTAAAGGCATGACTAACATCAAATGATCTTTAACTACTCTCTTTGACATGATATGTCGCTCTTAGGTATGGTTGATGTTATATCGATTCCCTGAGCAAATTTGGTGCTCTTTTTAGCTTAAAATTTAATGAGCAAAAAAGCCTTAACACTTTTTTTGTATCTATGAGCTCTAATTTTGACTGTCTTGTCTCAATCGCTGGGTTAAGTTTGGTAGTTTTTGTTGGTTTGTCACTTTTTAAGTTCTTGACGAAGCTATTTACATGACTTTACATAACAAAAGTAATAATTACTTATAAGTATAGAAATTTGCAACTAATAACTTATGGATGTCTTTAAATGATATTTGGTTACACAAAATTGCTAGCATCTATCATCATTAGACTAGTGAACAACTAGAACTTACTGATAGGGAACCAATAAGGATATTGGAAAAGATTATGGAGCATTTAAGTATAGGTTGGTCTACGAAAAATCTTGTCCTTTACACCACATCATTGAGGCTGGTTTATTCAAAATCTTGTCCTTTCTATTAATATAAGAGCATAAACCATTTTTAGCTTCGAAGTTTGTTAACTTAAAAAAGTCTTCATTGGTGAAAAGTGAATACTCCAAATAAAAAAGTTAGATGAGTAGTTTGATGTGGCATATGAAAATTCACGTATTCAAAAATCAAAGGCAAAGTAAAGGCATAGCTAACTTCAAAAGCTATTTAACTGCTCTCTTTGACATGATATGTTGCTCTTATGTAAGGTTGATGTTAGATGGATTCCCTTAGCAATTTAGGTCTCCTTTTTGCTTAAAATTTAATAGGCAAAAAAGCCTTATACTTGTTTCTGAAGCTATGAGCTCTAATTTTGACCATCTTGTCTCAATAGTTAGGTTAAGTTTAGTAGTTTTTGATGCTTTGGTACTTTTTATGTTCTTGATGAAGCTATTAACATTATTCAACAAAACTACAGTAATAATTGCTTATAGGTACAAAACTTTGCAGTCAATAATTTAAGGAAGTTTTCAAATGATATTTGGTTGCGCAAAATGGATATATCATGTTTAGACTAGAGGAAAAGTGAAGGTCACTAACAGGGAATGGAAAAAGACACTGGAAAAGATTATGAAGCACTTAAGTGGAGGTTGGTATGTGGAAAATCTTGTCCTTTACTGACATCATTGAGGCTAGTTTATAGAGAAACTTCTCCTTTCCTTTAATATTAAAGCATAAACCATTTTTACCTTCAAAGTTTCTTAACTTAAGCCTAGACATTGTAGTTGAAATGTGAATACTCCAAATCAAAGAGTTAGATGAGTGGTTTGACATAGCATATGAAGATTCACATATTCAAAAATAAAAGGAAAAGTAGAGGGAAGACTAACTTCAAATGATCTTTAACTGCTCTATTTCACATGATATATTGCTTCGGTACTTTTTACATTATCAACGAAGCTATTTACATGATTTTACATAACAAAAGTAATAATTGCTTATAAGTACAAAAATTTACTACTAATAATTTATGGATGTGTTTAAAAGATATTTGGTTATACAAAATGGCTAGCATTTATCATAATTAGACTAGTGAACAAGTGGAGGCCACAAATAGGTAACCAATAAGGATAATGGAAAAGATTGCGAAGCACTTAAGGAGAGGTTGGTCAATGGAAAATCTTATCCTTTGCAACACATCATCGATGCTAGTTTATGGAAAATTTTGTCATTTCCATTAATGTTAGAGCATAAACCGTTTTTGACTTCAAAGTTTGTTAACTTAAACCAAGACATTAAAGATGAAAAGTGAATACTTCAAATCAAAGAGTTAGATGAGTGGTTCGACATGGCATATGAAAATTCACATATTCAACAATAAAAGGCAAAGTAAAGGCATGGCTAACTTCAAAAGATCTTGAACTTCTCTCTTTGACATGATATGTTGATCTTATGTAAGGTTGATGTTAGATGGATTCCTTGAGCAAATTTGGTGCCCTTTTATCTTAAAATTTAATGAGTAAAAAAGCCTTATCCTTATTTCTGAAGCTATGAGCTCTAATGTTGATCATCTTGTCTCTGTTGGGTTAATTTTAGTAGTTTTTGATGCTTTGGTACTTTTTAAATTCTTAACGAAGCTATTTACATGATTTGACATAACTAAAGTATTAATTGCTTTTAAGCACAAAACTTTACAGTCAATAATTTATGGATGTTTTTAAATGATATTTGGTTACACAAAATGGATCTATCATCATTAGACTAGAGGACTAGTTAAAGTCACTAACAAGGAACTGAAAAGGACCCTGGAAAAGAATGTGGATTACTTAATTAGAGGTTGGTATATGGAAAATCTTGTACTTTGCAGCACATCATTGAGGCTAGTTTATGGAAAATCTTGTCCTTTCCATTAATACTAGAGCATAAACCATTTTCAGATTCAAAGTTTCTTAACGTAAACCAAGACATTATAACTGAAAACTAAATACTACAAATCAAAGAGTTAGATGAGTTTTTGTTGCTTTGGTACTGTTTAAGTTCTTGACGAAGCTATTTACATGATTTTACATAACAAAAGTAATAATTGCTTATAACTACAGAACTTTGTGACTCATAATTTATGGATGTGTTTAAATGATATTTGGTTACACAAAATGGCTAGCATCTATCATCATTAGACTAGTGAACAAGTGGAAATCAATGATAGGGAACCAAAAAGGATACTGGAAAAGATATTGGAACACTTAGGTACAGGTTGGTCTATAGAAAATCTTATGCTTTGCAGCACATCATTGAGGCTAGTTTATGGAAAATCTTATCCTTTCCTTTAGTATTAGAGAATAAACCATTTTTGACTTCAAAGTTGCTTAACTTAAACCAAGACATTATAGGTGAACAGTGAATACTCCAAATCAAAGAGTTAGATGAGTGGTTCAACATGGCATATGAAAATTCACATATTCAAAAATAAAAGGCAAAGTAAAGTCGTGGCTAACTTTATAAGATCCTTAACTGCGCTCTTTGGCATGATATGTTGCTCTTATATAAGGTTGATGTAAGAAGGATTCCCTGAGCAAATTTGGTGCTCGTTTTTGCTTAAAATTTTGATACAACTAGCCTTGGCAAGGATGGCAAGGAGATTCAATGCCACAACACTACTCAATAAGACAAGCTTTCTTTGTCTAGTGGACCAATTGCAAGCCAGCAAGCTTCAAAGCTTAAGCAAGCTATGCAAGGATTTGTTTAAGGCTTAATCATATCTAAAATTCATGATGAGGCCATATCATCCATAGAGGAACACTAAGGCTAGCCAAAGCTTCTAATTTTGCTAAGGGACATGTGAAGAGGCTAGTACTTAGCCAATTTTTGAAGACAAGCTCAATATCTCTTATAAAAGGGTTGATGGTATCATTTGGGCTTGTAATTTCATTGCGTTTATTTAGTTTAAGTTTTAAACTTGTTTTATAGGCTGATTGTATTAAACCCATTGTTTGGCTTCAGAAGTTTAGGTAATCTTATTTTCTATAATATAAATAGAATAAGATGAGGGATGTAAGACCACTTTTTACGTCTTTGGTTAATAGAATTTCCAAAATTTGGATTTCTTCAAGATAGGTGTGATTGCCTTCTTGGTTACTTCAGGAAATTGATTTGCAACAACAAGTACTTGCAATGTGAATTAGTTTCTGATTTCTTTGGGATTGGGTCTCAATTTAGGAAATTGGGGTTTGATCTAGCATGTTATTGAGATAGAAAGTTGGGGTAATGAACCAATAGAATTAGGGGGTTTTAAGAACTCAAATTTCTTGGGGTTTTCGTATCATCTTGATATAAGAGCTTTGGCTTAATTCTATTGAACTCATACGTATCCTTTTATGCTTTCTTATTTGTTTCTTTGAAAATTTCATTTCTTTTTGGTTGTGACAAATCTGATCTTTCATGTTCTTTTATGTATTTTTTAATTCTTGTTTCTTAATTCATGTTCTTGTTTTCTTTTAGTGAATCTTTTCTTTCTTGATCTTCAGACCTAAATAAAAAAATCAGAAAATTTTGAAAGAAATGAAAAAGAAAGAAAAAGGAATAAAAATGTGGAAAGAAGAAAAAAGAGAAAGGAATTCGAAAAGAAAAAACGTGAAAAAATAAAAAAAGAAAGAAAAAGGAATCAGAAAAGAAAGAAATCATGAAAAAAACAAGAAAGTTAGAAAATTTTAGATCGATCAAGATGGTTTTCTTTGAATCATATATGCAATTCTTGTCAATCAGAATTGGACAATCAATTCTTTTGCATAGATTTAGGTTGTAAACTCAAATTAGCCTAATTTGTGTGCAAGAATCATTAAAACATATTGAATTACCTATCTTTCAATTTGAGGTAAATTTGAACTTGTTCCTCTAGGTTCCAAGTTTTTAGTGAGTTTAGTTATCATTGGTGTGTCTTTCTTTGTTTCTTCATTTAATTTCTTATTTGTGCCTATCTTTGCCTCTAACACATTGAATTGGACAATTTTGCACTCATATTGTTCAATTACTTATAAGAATCATTACATGTACATTCTTCATCCGTGTATTGGCATAGAAAATTTGTTACTGTCCGTTCATTATAATTGCTTCTAGTTTTTGTTCATTTTGTTTCTTGTTAGGATTTATCTTGTTCTTTTCTAATTGATTTGTGTTGTTTGCTATTTGCTTATTATTGTTTGAATTGGTTTCTAAAGAGTAGCCTTCAAGGATCACTTAAGAGGTAAAAGGTAAGAGAGTGTGAGCCTATCTAATGAAAAGCCAATATTTTTTGTGAAACACGAGTGGGTAAAATAGTTTGTTGGCAAACCTTTGGTGCGTAAAACAATTCTTTGGCATACCTTCGGTGGGAAAAATAGCCTATTTGGGCATTTTTGATGGGAAAAACAGCCCGTTGGCAAACCTTCGGTGGGCAAAACAACCCTTTGGCAAGGTCGCTAAGGGCGTTTGGTGGGGAAAACAGTCCGTGGGGCACCTTCGGTGGGAAAAACAACCCATTGATTGACATTTGATGGCCAAGAAAGCCTGTTAGCATGGTAGCTAGGCACCTTCAGTGGGAAAATAACTCTTTTGGCAAATTCCTTAGGAAACACAACCTGTTGGTACACCTTCTGTATACAAAACAACCCATTGGCAAAGTCGCTAGATGCCTTCGATTGAAAAAATAATTTGTAGGGCACCTTTAATGGGAAAAACAGCCAGTTGGCAAGCATTTGGTGGCCAAAATAGCCTGTTCGTACAATCGCTAGGCACCTTAGGTGGGTAAAATAGTATGTTGGGCACCTTCGGTAGGAAAAACACCCCGTTAGCACGCCATCGATGGGCAAAATAGCCTATTGGCACACCTCCGGTGGGAAAAATAGCCTGATAGAACAGTTCCTAGGCAACTCAGTGGGAAAAATAGCCCATTGGCCTACCTTTCTTAGGTAAAACAACCCGTTGGCACACCTTTGGTAGGCAAAACAACCTATTGGTGCACCTTTAGTGGGAAAAACAAAATGTTGGTACGGTTGATAAGCACGTTTGGTGTGAAAAATAGCCTATTGGGCACCTTCTATGGGAAACATAGCCCGTTCTCACACCTTCAATGGGCAAAACAGCCGGTTGGCACACCTTCGATAGGTAAAACAAACTGTTGATGCAAAATTTGGTAGGCAAAACAACCCGTTGGCTTACCTTCGATAGGTAAAATAGGTTATTGACACACCTCCGATGGGTAAAACACCCCATTGGCATGGTTAGTAGGCACCTTTGGTCAGAAAACAACCCATTGGCAGAACTTCAGTGGGAAGAATAGCCTGTTGGGTACCTTCAGTGAAAAACACAGCTCATTGTTGTACCTTCGGTGGGTAAGAGAAGCTATTGGCATGGTTGTTAGGCACATTTAGTGGGAAAATAACCCTTTGGCGCACCTTCAGTGAGAAAAATAGCATGTTGGTATGGTTGATAGGCACCTTCGGGGTGAAAAATAGCCCGTTGGGCACCTTTGGTAGGAAACACAGCCAGTTGGCACACCTTTGGTAGGCAAAACAACATGTTGGCATAGTCCCTAAGGAACTTCGGTGGGAAAAACCAGCACATTGGCACACCTTTGGTGGGAAAAATAGCATATACGCTCGGTCCTTAGGCACCTTCGGTAGGAAAAATAGTCCGTTGATAGACCTTTCGTAGGCAAAACAGCATGTTGGCACACGTTCAGTGGGAAGACAACTTGTTGGTATGGTCGCTAGGCACCTTCGGTGAGAGAAACAACCTATTGTCAGACTGTTGGTGAGAAAAACAACACATTGGTACGGTCGATAGGCACCTTTGGCGTGAAAAACAGCCATTGAGCACCTTCAGTGGGAAACATAACCCATTAGCACATCTTCGGTAGACAAAACAGCCTATTGGCAGGGTCACTAGGCACCTTCGGCGGGAAAAACAACCCATTGGTTCACCTTCAGTGTGAAAAACAACACGCTACCACACGTTTGGTGGGAAAAATAGCGTGTTGGCACGATCGCTAAACACATTTGGTGGAAAAAATAGCTCGTTGGCACACCTTCGGAGGGAAAAACGACTTGTTGGCACACCTTTGAAGGAGCCATCTCTTTGGTGCACCTTTGGTGGGAAAAACGACACGTTGGCACACCTTCGGTGGGTAACACAGCACATCGGCAAGATCGCTAGTGACCTTCAATGTGAAAAACAACCCGTTGGCACACCTTCGGTGGAAAAAATTGTTAGACCGCTTATGGCCCTGGTATTCATAATACGTAGCGGAAAAGACCATACTACACAACAAAAGTATAACTGAAAACACACAACAAGTACGGATTTACCTCTTGACGCGGATTGGTATTTGTTTTTCAGATTTGTAGACGTTGTGATGTACGAACATCCTTTACCGGTATCCATATGAGGATGAACGATCCGAGCAGCGGATAATGTGTGCTAGCACATTCCAAAACACTTTTTGAATGCCGCATAAGTTTTCTCTCGGAAAACGAACAACTGGTGGCTAGGGTTTTTCGTTTATCTTCTAATAAGACATAGTTTCTCTATTTATAGGGAAACCCTAATCCTTACTCCTATTAGGAATAAAGATATCATAATCCTAAACCCATTAGGATTATGAAAGCCCAATAAGTTTCGACCCATATTATATCTTATATAATAAAAGCCCTACAACTTAATTCAATCTAGCCCAATAAATATATCCACATATATTTATTCAGTGCCCAATAACCAAGAGAATAAGCCCAGATCACATCACTCTCTGTGTGCGACCCTGTAGGCTCATTTGATGTTGGCAATGGGCTTAATCACACTTCAAAGCCTATAAGTCATAAGCGGCCTCCAACAAGACGTTATGACTACCCTGATCAAATGAGGATCGGTAATCTAATTTAACCTGTAACCATGGTTATAAACTTAGTCCCTTTGTAACACGATATCAAGATTAATGACAAGGCATGGTACATGTCAACCTTTGATTAATCATAATTTCTTGATTCTCAAGTTGACTTACTATAACAAATGACATTGATGACTCCTCATCAATTCATTTGAGCACGGCCATGTATTTCTTTAGTCATACTTGTCAACAGGCCCAAATAATATCTCTCTCATTTAAGAGAGGTACAAATTCCATCTACGTCATTCACATCCCTCCGCATGATTCATTTGATGTCCAACATAAAACTACTTGTTATTTGGTCAAGAATAACTTCATCTAATGTCAAAACACCGAATTCCTCATGTAGGGAACCATGATGACTTCAGGTCAAAGGA
>JANZXP010000109.1:5528-18164 GCA_027576715.1 Erythroxylum flavicans
TGAAATAGACTCTAATTGTTTCAACTACAATAAACTATTCCAACCTTAATTAGTTGAAATTTAACTACCTTAATTCCGTACATCAAATAATCTATGTCCAGTAAAACTATCGTTTCCGCTGATCATTTTGATTTTTAAATCTTGCTGTTTCAGATAGGAGAAATAAATTCCACAAGAAAAGGAAAATTTGCTGTTGAGCTGATTCGCTATTTGTAAGCATCATTGAAGTATTGCAACTCAAATCATTGACCGCTCTGTCTCATAAGGATGCTAAGCTTAGTTCAGAGGAAGTTGAGATTCTTCTCAAAATATCAAGGCAAGGCAGTTGATTTTTGGCATACATGTGTTTATTCTGAACATAAGACTCTACTCTAAATTGTTCATAGACAAATTTTCAATAATGTGAATTGTTTCTATTAAGTGAAAAAGTTAAATTGTTGACTTTGAGTTGGTTTTTAAGTAGATTGATTTGTTTCTCTTTGTATTTCATGCCGTCCTTTGTATTGTGCAGCCTACTTTGGTTCTTGGGATGTGTTAGCTACTTTTTATGTAATTACTACAAGATATGGTGAAAGTTCACTCATAACTAAGCTGCCAGTTACGGTATTTACTTAACTATTATTATAATAGTTATTATTATGTCGTAGAATCATTTTACTTTATATCTTATCGTTTTTATTGGATCAATTAAGCAAACAGTAACCTTTTCTTTTGGAAGCCTACATCACATCCACACATTAGACCTCTTTTAATAAGAAACATTTGGTGTAACTTCAACCCTATCAAACTAGAAGATTGTTGTCACATTATATTTGGTATTATATATGTAAATAATTAAGCACAATCTACCACCCATCTATCTTTGTTGTAAAGGAAGCATGGCATTTCCAAGCGATGTTATTTAGTAGACTCAATTACATATGTAAAAGTCCTACCTCGAATTTGCTGATAATAAGATGGGTAACTTGATGATGCCAAGTTGCACTATAGATGTTTTTACATGTAAAATTCAGAAATTACCATGCTCTTACCTGTTTCTATTTTGAACATGTTACTTCAAAAATCAGTGTAATGTTTCCAAAAGAACATAGATGGCTGCATTTTGCTTATTTTCGAAGTTTTTATTCTATACTATGAATGCACCCTTTGCCTAGTTGCATATGGAAATACAACAAATCTATTTGTGTTTACTTGAATAATCTGAATAGCCCTCCGAAAATCAGTCGCCATTTGCTGTTGGATTACTGTATATAGATTCATTTATATCTTAAGAATTGGTGAATACTTAATGTTACAAGTGTTGGTTTATACCTTAAACTTAGTTTTATATTTGTGATATAATTAATTAAATATATTTTATTGTATTTACATTTATTTAAATAACTAATTTATAAGAGTGAATAATTTCATAGACTAAAATATGAAGAACCACTTAATCAAACATATGAGTACTTATTTAAAAAAAAACTCATCGACCTGACCTGATATGATAATTACATATAGAACATTATTTGTATATATGTGAAATTATTTATTGAAATGATTATATAAATAATCATTTGATTTGAGATTTTTAAAGTATCTCATGTATGAATTGATCATTGCATATAACATAAAATATATAGAAATAACCAAGTGATCAATATAAGAGTAGCTACTTTAAAGTAGTTAAGGAGAGTACTCCATTGTTTTCAATTAGTTTTGATTTGAAAAATATCATACCAAGGTGAAATAATACTCTGAAAATAGTTTTCAAATATTACAAAATTAATTAACATTGTTAGAGAACTAATATGATTGGATTAAAATAGAATATAAATTAATTTTATATTCTTTATCTAATCAAAATATTGTATGACGAAAAGATTGAATTATATTAAAAAATTATTCATAAAAATATTAGTAAAAACTAATTTGACATTTCTAATATTTGAGTGGTCATGATGTATTATTAAATCTTTTGATATAAACTATTTAATTAGAAAATTAAATATAAATTAAATAAGTTTATTATAATTTCTATTCATTACGAACGTATTTATATACTTATTGGCCCATAGTTAAAGAGAGCATTAGGCCAGATCAAACTCGTGCACGCCCAAGCACGAGCTCAACCCTAAAATTTAGGCTTAGGCTCGAGCTCAATGAAACCCAGTCTAAGATTGATTAATTTTTAATTTAAAATTTGACTAAAAACGACATTTTTTTACTTAACAATTTTGGACTTTGAGCTAAGCGGGGCTTGAATAGCATAAGTTTCAAGCCCAATCTGAAGTATAAAATTTATAAAAAGAAAGTTAGAGCTAGCTTGAAGCTTGGTGATAGTTAGAATTGAAATCATGAGGGGCTAATTCCAAATATTCTGATTCAAGAGGTTTCAAAACTTTTGTTGTAACCTTACGGTTTGCTCTAAACTTAGATTTTATCTTAATTCAAGTTTTTTTGTGTTCTTTTATTTCATGAGCTATCAATATTGATTAATCTGAAATTTTAATTTAATGTCGATTATTCTATACTTATCAATGAATTCGGTGATCCGTACTTGTCATGTAGCACCCCACTCTCGCCTGACGCGTACACGTACGCCCATTAGACATTTGTGCACGTGCCCGACAGAAATGATACGCTAACTATATCACTTTCACATAACTTACGGCATCATAAATTAAAACCATAAATATCATAATAATTAAACCCCAAATTTCTCATTTCATTTCATAAACAATTTGTACATTGTAGCTTTACAAGTCATCCATATATGTACAATATCAACAACCTATCAGAGTCTACAGCTTTTTCTACAAAACATGCTACATATATGAGGAATTATACAAAAATTTTAGTCTAAGTTCTTCAATCCGGTTGACCGACCTTTGAACCATGACTTCAATCCAAGAGTAGTACTAGATCTCTTCTAAGCTGTCTTAGAAGCTATATCGTCTCTCTCGAACATGAAAATATCAATGTTGCAATTTGGTCTTAGAAGCTATATCGTCTCACTCGAACCTGAAAATATCAACGTTGCAATTTGGTTAAGTTTTGCGAACTTAGTTAAGTAACCATCCTTGACGGTTCACCCATATCACATAACACATCAATTCAAATAATCACATAATTCACATTATTTCATTTACCAACATAAAGCATCGCAATACACATTGTACATAATTTTCACATTTCTCATTCAACATAATTCAATAATACATTGCAATCATTCAAAATATATATACATCATGTATATATGCAAAGTTCATGAGACTCACATTCATTTATTTCATTGTTGTGAGTGACTGCCTTTTTCACTGTCTCGTATCCGTTGCGGATACTAAACTCTATCATACTGTCCCTTATCCATTATGGATACAGGGATTTTTATACGTTGAGCCTTAGGCTCTTACCACAAATGTCTGAGCTTCAAACTCTTTTTCATTGCAACTCTGGTCACAACTGTCTTTATCTTTCATGCATTCATATGATGGTGTGCATCACATATATTCAATCAATCATGCTCATTCAGTCACATTCATGTTCTCTTTCTCGTTCACATTTGTTATCGAACCTTGGGTCCGGCATTCAACATTGAAGTTGATATCACTTATTTCATCACATTCACATACAATGAGCATTTCCAAATATGGTGATCATGCATCAAACGCCTTAGACATTCAACGTCCGGAATCAGTGCATACACATCACATAATAATTCAATACATAATTAAATAAACAAACATTTATAGTGAGACCATTTTAGGTTACTCACAGTTTGTTCCTGTTAACTTATTGCCTTGAAGTCTCAACAACGTCTGGAAGTGGTCGCTCAATTTGTTCTTCTATAATATGCAAACATATACATTTACCATTACTACTTTACACATTCATATGAATACTCGATCATAAGTACGTGTATATATGTCATGTATAATGCATGTTCAATGACAAATTCATGGGTATATTTCCTTAATCCACATCTTATAATCAGTTAATAAAACCTTTTAATCATTCTTTAATCTCTTATACTCTTTGTCCTCTTCAATCACCTCATTCAACATCAACTAGGTTCATTTAAGAACTCATTCAAGCCTAAATACCTTATATGGGAACACCATAGCATTAATTAGTTCATACTTCACTTAAAAGACAACTCCTTTTCTCTATATGTCTAGCCACCCACGATCGTGACAGAAACTTTTGAAACTGGCCACGATCGTGACACCCTGGCCACTATCGTGATAGGAACTTTTTCTGGCCAGGCCACGATTGTGGCGCTCCTGCCAGGATCGTGACAGAAACTTTTTTTGTCAGGTCATGATCGTGTGGTGAAGGCCGCGATCGTGCCCTGTAAAATTTTCCCTCTCCTTCATCGAATTCTACCTACATTCAAACACCAATTCCCACCAAAATTTCCAGAATTCACCATATTTAACATCATTACCTACTAATTCACATACTCATTTGGTTGCATTCAAAAACTTAAACTTCAAATCATTTGGTTTATCAATTACAATTATTTTTTTCATCATTCATGCAATTCTATCATTTTCCCATAACATCTCATTTATAGGAATCAAACAATCCCCTCTCAAAAGCATCATGTCTAATTCATAACCTCTTCATTTAACACTCTAAACATTTCACATTTAGGTGAATTGATATCAAACATCCTTTTCCTTAAAGTATAACATCAAAATCAATCAAAACTTATCACAAATTAACCAACCTTCCCAACATCAAAATTATGTTTCTTTTAAGCCCCAATTAAGTCTAAAAGTATCATAGATATATACCTCATCCTTAATTGGTTTAACCATTGCATAGCAAAACATTTCCTTGAAAAATCACTGTCCACGATTGTGGCAGAAATAATTCTCCCACTTATCTTGCAATTTTCCAGTTTTTCTCAGGATAGATTTTTAGATCAGTTTTGTATGACCATTATGGCCTAGAAAATGAGGGTTTTAGGCAACACCTTCTCTAATCAAATGTTACTCTATGTCTTATGTTTCTAATGACATCAAATTCATGCATTTTGGTTCAGTATCATGCACGTTACAATCAAAATACTACAGACTATTCTCATACCATGACGGAATACAATGCTCAACTTCAAGCCAAATTTCAAGACTCTTAAGGATAGATTTTAAATTTGATTCCTCATTAAAAATGTAGCCATATGTTTCTAGTTTGCTCTAAATCAAAATCCATCCAATTTGGATGTTTACAGATCAAGATATGGCTAAAATACAGATGCATGTTCAGTGAAAGTACTCCATCTAACATATTCCAGCACACATTTAACCTCATTTTCAACTCTACCCTTTCTCCAAAATATCATCCTACTTCTTCTCATTTCAAGACAATACACTAGCCTTTTCTTTGGCTTTAAAATCATGAATTATCATTCGTCTTAACATAAAGTAAGACATAACTCTATTTATCTCTTCATCCACACACACATCATTATACTTCAACTTTCTTGTTCATACTCATTCATCTCTTAATTCATTATCAAAATTGATTCATTTACCAACAATTCATGAATAATATTAACTCAATACAATTTAGAGCATGATTTATTTATCACTACACTCACATTAAAACACATATATAAAAACTTATAATCAATCATCAATTTTCTCATCATACATGTTTGATTTAACATTACCCATAAAGATTAAAGCATAACTTACTTGATTTAGCTTAAAAAATCTTCAAACTCTTCAAGATCTCTCTTAACCCTAGCTCTCCGTACAACCCACGTACATCATCCTTCAAAGTGGTAGCGTTGGGTCTTTAGTGAAAAATGAAAGAGAAAGCAAGATGAGAGCATCAAGTGAAAGATGAGAGGGCTAGGTTTAACGTGAATGGAGATTGGTGAGAAAATTTTTGTGAAGGAGGAGAAGAAGAACAAAGCCACGAAGAAGAAGAAGAAAAGCAAGATAACAAAACAATTAAGACATGGCCTGGCAAGTGACACTTGTCACTTGCCATATGTCAAATCCTTATAGGTTCAATTTAGGTTCTCTCATTTAACTAGTTCAATCAACTCCGATTTCTACTCCAATTATCTCCAAATTTCAATGAAATATGCTATTAAATTCAAATTTCATTTATAAAAATTTCCACCGTCATTTGACTCTTAATTTTACTTCTATTTATCAGTTGTCTTGCCACTTGACATTTTTCCTAGTTCAAATTTTACCCAAAAATTCAAGAATTTTCTAAATTTCACCAAAATTTCTAAATCAATACCTATACACACCAATTCAATTTTCAATACATGAGAATCACAATTCATATCAAAAATCACATTGATAACTCAATTATACCCGAAAAATGTCAATGAATGCATGTACGATCATTTTAACGTGCAAACATTAATATTCACACGTGTGTGTATGCCATATTATGCGTGAACATGAAATGTACTTTCTAACTTCTTATTAATCTCTCATGTATCATATTCTAGGGTCCTAACCCTTAATATGGGATAACGGGATGTTACGTGTCATGAAAGATTGGTATAAGTAGCGAACAGGTTATTTATGAAGTTGCATATTTGACTTATGAGAAACAAGCACACTAAATTGAATAATTTTAGTCATCTCAATTATTTAATTTAAAGTTTAGTCTTTTTCACTAAACTTATTGCCATCATTTAATTGATATGAAATGCTATTATACCTAATCAATTAATAGTAAGTTTTGGTTTTAATGATATGTTTGAATCAATTAATTTAGAAAATTTTGAGACTTATTATAACTATCATAATAGGTTTCAGACTAATTGTTTGAATTGTGAAAACTACTCTTTTTAGACTAATGACAAATGTTATAATTGGATGATCTATTTTTCCTTGAATTGGAGTTAAGTACCATTGAATTTCTCATTTTAATACTTAGTTGATTTATTTTGATCTTATTGTCATCTCTAGAGAGAAAATATAATTTAATAAAGTGAGAAAATATAATTTAATCAAGTTAGACTTAATTTTAAAGTTTGAGAAACTTTAAGATTAAATATAAGATATTTGATAAATAAGGAATAATATTATATATTGAATTTTATTAGGAAATAATTGTTATTTAATTATAATTTTAATTAAAATTAGAATTATGTTTCAATTAAAAATTGATTAAAAGGTTCAAATTCCATTATAAATAGGCGTAACTTACTCTTTCTTCATCATTTGTAGAGTTCATATAGATATTGTTGCATGTCAAACTCTTTTGTGGATATGGTGGTTTTTTATATAACTTAGGAATTCGAGGGAACTGCAAAAAAGGAAATCAAATTTTGTAATAAAGAATGGTTTTTTATTAATGCTTTATCATGTTAATGAATTAATCATGTAATAAAATTAAAGATATTTTGAGTTTTAAAAAATTATTAAAATTTGTTTTCTTCCATTATTCATTCCTGACTTGATTTTCTATAACTTTATATTCCATTTGATTATTATTAATCGTAATTTTGGAGCTAAAATTAGTCAATTACAAATCCTGATCTACTAGGATCAAATTAAATGTGATTGAAAATTTGAAAAACTTCAATCGTGTCTTCCACGGTAGTCACCACTAACCACACTATTAAAAATTCCAAGTGACTATTGCATACCGGTGGATCTCAAGATTATAACCACAACAGACGGCGGTTAGAACTAGAAAAGTTATTGCTTTTCTTTTGAGTTGCACCTTCCATGGAGATTTAGAAATAATCTTGAGCTCCTTTTTTGCTTTGTTCTTACTATTGTAAAATATGATTCCATATGGTGCAACTTCTTTAAAGACTAGAAAACAACACAAGAGAGGCCAGAAAAGTTACAATCTTCCAAATCTTATGTCATTGGTTAGTGTTCGTCATGACAGCAAAATTTGTGGCTATGCATGAATGGCATAGGGTTAGTATTGGATGAAAGGAACAGAAGATTTCACTCCGGTGTGGAGGCATTTGTTGACAGAGGCCTTGCATCACAGGTTACATGAGTCACTTCCACTGATGATTATTAGAGGAGGTGTAAACTGTCGATACACTGGCATAAGATGTCGACTAGTGGTAAGCATCAATTGTTCTTTGATGTTGACAGTTAGTGGAAAAGCCATAAATTGCTTTGGCCTTACTCCTTCTCACTAACAACTGCGAGTTTCCACGGTGGCAAGTGTCACAGGAATTTATTGGGGCTTAGAAAATGTGGAATGATTTTGCCATAGTCTGGTGTGGAAGTTAAGCTAAGTTGCAAAGCTCAACTCAGTCTTCCCTTCGTATCGTTGACCAATAAGTCTATTTGTTTCTAAATGACTCATGTATATCGTGTTTAAGTGATTCACCCTACCCTTGCAACACAAGTATTTTGTGCAAACAATTAAAAGTGATAAAAAGAAGAGTTAGTGCAAAGTCAACCTTTTAATGGTAAAATCTCAAAGATACAATATAAAGGAACTTAGTTTCTTCCAACTTGAAGAATTCTATAAGGACACCACTTAAAAGAACTCCCCACTTAAGCTCTCGCAAGGAAATTATTCTCAAAGCTCTCAACTCTCTTACATATTGAATATATAAAGTTTCATACAAATAAATTACTAAGGATGTCTTTCTATAGATTTACAAGAACATAGGGACCAAGTAAGTTAAAATTACCTATTTTTTTGGTAGCTTTAACAAACCAATGAGGAGATGTCACTTCTTTCTCTAACTCTACTAATTTAGTGGCAAGTTTGACTCCACTTTTGCACATAGGACAAGTGTTTGGAAAATGCTTATTTGTTGCCACATCGTCAAACCCACTTTTCCACTACTCGAAGAAGCGCCCAACTTTGTAATGTAGTGCTTCTACTTTCTTAGGCTACTAATTGTATGTTCTTGTCATGTGTCATCATATCATTGCATCTTGAAGTCAAATGTCCTATGAGCCTTCCATTTAGTCATCTCAAGCCACGTTTGTGCATAGTCTATCCAACCACATTCATAATGTAATCTCAATGCTTCTCATTAGACTTAGCATGACTCTGTTGCATTATATCTTTGATGTCACATCTAAATCTTGCTTCTCATTAAACATTTCCATTGATGCACATTAATGCTTGCCTATTCTTGATCTTTCATCGATGATGCCTATTTTTTCTTACCTACTCACAAGTCTTTGCGTTATTTTACTAATTCAAGTGTCAAAAATCAATCAAGGTTGACCATAAGTCGCACGATTTCACAACTTACACTTGGGTCTAACAGCAAGCATGGTTAGCTACCATTAGAGTTATCATTGATTGTGGAATGATTGTTATAGTTGTTGGCAGTGCCTTGAGTACTCGATGATGTATAGTTCAAAGAAGCTAGGTGGATCTTAGAGATGGGAGTCATTTGTCGTCTCAGGCCAAAAGTTGAAAATAATTACTTCTAATTTATATTTAATATTTAATATTAAAAATAAAGAAATTTAATTAATTAAATATTAAATTTAACAATATAATTTTTATTTATTAATAACATAGTTAAGAATCTATAACGGGTCACATATAAAGAATGATTGAAGTTAAAATATAATTTAATAAAGTTAGATTTAATTATAAAGTTTGAGAAGCTTTAAGGTGAAATATAATATATTTGATAAATAAGGACTAATATTGTATGTTAGGTCTTGTTGGCACCTAATTAGTATTTAATTGAAATTAATTATATTTTTAATTAAAATTAGAATTATATTTCAATTAATTTATTAATATTAGGTTCAAACCATATTATAAATAAGGTTAACTATTAAAAAAAACTCAAACTTTCGTCAATTTTTCAATTATAGCCTGAACTTTAAAAAGTAGCGATAAAATGTCGAAATTTTCAATTTTTTTCAATTCCGAACTTCAAAAAGTAGTAATAAAATACTCAAATTTTCAAAATTTTTCAATTCTATTTCGATGTTAATTTTTCCGTTAAGTTTGTTGACGTAGCATGCCACGTGTTTTAAAAACTTTAACTATTAATACATGTCAAACAAAATTAACACAACAAATGTAGATTAATGAAACGACGTCGTTCAATTACATAATTAAAATGAAATTCGTTGTTTAAAAATGACCTAAATCAGATTATGCAACCTTGATGATCTTACGCTTTGATTTTAGTTTTTTCCTTCATTTTCAGTTACTGGTATCATACGCTATAATGCGAGAGTAGTTTGGAGAGTCAAAAGAGCAAACAAAAAATAAACGACTGAAGGCATCAGGAGAACGACAGATAACGTCGGGCTAGAATTGAAGAAAATTGAAAGTTTGAGTATTTTATTGTCACTTTTTGAAGTTTGGGCTAGAATTAAAAAAATTGAAAATTTGAGCATTTTATTGCTAGTTTTAAAGTTTAGACTATAATTGAAAATTTGACGAAAGTTTATGTTTTTTTATTAATTAACCCTTATAAATATGGTATAGGCGTTATAAGAGCTATCATTTTTGCGTTATGCCTCTCTATGGTACACATAGAGTTCTCTTAACTTGTTCATGTGAATACTATTAGAGGTTAGATACTTGTGCGACTATAATAATTTTTTCACATAACTTATGGATTAAAAGGAAAAGTAAGAATGTAAATTAAGATTCATAATATAGTATGCTTTATAATTAACATTTTATTATATTTATGGATTAATTATGATATAAATTATAAAAATTTTACTTTATTCAATTTTGCAATACTAGCTTGAATTTTAAAAAATAGAATGAATTTTAATTTTTAGCAAAAATAGCCCGATATTAAGTTCCCCATTAAAGTGGATGACATAAAAAGCCATGTCAAATTAGTATTTTTTCCATATGACAGTCACATAATATATTTATTGAACGTATAAATTTTATTATTTAATAAATTAAAAATATCCAAAACTTTAAAATAATTATGAAGTTAAACATATGAAGGAGTGTATAAATAATTTTAAAGTTTTTGATATTTTCAATTTATTAAATAATAAAATTCAGAAATAACACAAATACAATATGTGAAAGTCAAGTGGTAAAAATACTAATATGATGTACTACGTTAGCTTAACGCCAGATAATTTTTACTAAAAATTGAAAATTGAAATATTTGAGCCTTATTTTTTAAAGTTCAAGGTAGTATTGCAAAATTGAGTAAATATAAATTTTTATAATTAACCTTTAAATTAGAAAGATTTTGAGTTTTAGAAAATAATAATTTCTTTTGTTTTCTTTCATTATATACGTAATAATATCATGTTCTGATTTTTTTACAAAATTCTTAGCATGGGGTAGTTCTTATTAACAGTTGTGAATAATTAGCAATGTATTAAACTGTTGTGGAATTTATACGACCATAGTTACTATATCTAAACTCCATATCTTTAATATGGAATGTTAGATGTTATGAAAAAATTTCGATAACACTATTCAAATTTTTATTTTTTGATAAATAAGATAAAATTTGTCATCATTACCAAAACCCAGTTGAAATCATACTAAGAAGTAGGGACTAAAGAAGTATGGTAGCACGTAGTCTTACCTCTATGTAATAAAGAGACATAAATAAGATAAAAGTAAATAATCTTTAATTAAATTTAATATGTCTAAATAATAAGAACAAGATAAATAATAAATAGAAACTAATAGTCATGTTACAACCTATTTTAATTAAAATTATAGCGAACAAATTATGGAAGCAAGAAAATAGAAAGCATAATTTTGTCAATCAATAATCACTGAAATCCTCATGTTAGATTGTAGTAAGGCCCTGTTTGGTTGGTAGAAAAGTAAAGAGAATTTAAAATTTGATTTTTCGGAAAATAAATCAATGGAAAGTAAAGATATTTACATGTTTGGATATTTATAAGAATTCTAATAGAAAAGTTGGGTAGATTTTTATTATAGTGTTTGGTATGTAACATTATTTTATGTAATGTAATTTAATTTGACTTATGTTTCCAATTATATTCCCACAATCCGAATAAAAATTGAAATCATTAAATAATATTAATTTATAATACAAGTTATATTATTAAATGTTAATTTTTTTAATTCTTGATATTCTAATCATATAATACTGTTATATCATAAATATAGTATTGAAAAATACTAAAAAAACTTCAACCAAGTACAAAGATAAATCTTAAAATTCAAATCAAATATCAAAATTTTTTCTAAAATTGAAAATAAAAATAAAAATACTGCATTATTATTAAATTTATGATTCTTATTAATTTTATTAATCTTAATATTATTAAGTTTCTACTTATTAATAATTTTATTATTATTAAATTTATTATTTTTATCAATTACATTTATTTTTATTATTAATAATATTATTATTATACATATTTAACAATAATAATAATAATAATAATAATAATATATTATTATTATTATTATTATTATTACTAAATTTATTATTCTTATTAATTTTATTATTCTTATTATTATTTTTCTACTTATTATTCTTTTTATAATAATTAATTTTATTAATTTTATTATTATTATTATTATTATTATTATTATTATTATTATTATTATTATTATTATTACTAATTTTCTACTTGTTATTATTCTCATTATTATTAATTTTATTAATTACATTTATTATTATTATTATTATTATTATTATTATTATTATTATTATTATTATTATTATTATTATTATTATTA
>JANZXP010000109.1:18264-29365 GCA_027576715.1 Erythroxylum flavicans
AATTTCCAATGGCTCAATTCAAAAATTCCTAATTTCATGTGTCTAAGTTTCCAGTGCCATTGGACAGTCAATTTCTCTACCGGTAAACCCCTATTCTGTCACTTGACAGTTTTTCGGATCAGGAAACGACTCCGAAAAATTTCTGAAAAATTCCTATAATTCTCTAAAAATTAGAAAACCCCAATAACCCTCTCCAATGCAATTTTTCATTCACAGAAAGCAAAATTTTCATAAAACACATTTATTCACACTAATACCGGGAAATGTCATGAATGCATGTACAATCATTTACATGTGTAAAAATTCACTATTCGCTATTCATGTGCATATATGAATGCATGAACATAACAATGCAATGTTAAACACTCCTAACCCGTTCCAAATTACCATATTACCCTTCCCATAGGTGAGGGGATGTTACATAGTAGCCCCCAAAACCCAAACGAATATTGGTCATCAGTCCCTACTTAAATCAGTAACATCTATCTTCAGGATTTGCCACAGCCTCCAATGCATACTTAGACAAGGCTACAAAGTGAGCCTCTTAATCATCCACTGACATCTCCTCTGTCTGAACCAAACTCATGAACTCTATCTTCTTTCAATCCCGATATATCCGTGGGGTGTATTTATCTCTAAACTCTCTCTAGAACTCCTGCCAAGTCATCTATCGAGTCTCTTAAGATCTCTTCATTGACTTCCACCAAGTCAGTGCATTGCTCTAGAATAAGGAAACAATGTACTAGAACCTTCTTTCTAAAGGACACTCCAGGTGGTTTAAAATTTTCTCTGTTTGCTCCCAGCATATCTCAACCTCCTCAGGATCAGTAATACCTCAAAACTTTACCGCACCCTTCTTATGGATTCGCTCATAATTATGATCCACCCCAGAATCACCTCAGATTGGAGCCGTAATAATAGTCTTTTGCATCATTTGAAAGAACCGCATCATTTATGGTGGGATTGGCACCTCTCCTCCTACCCTATTATCTTAGGCATCCCCTTGATTTGACACATCTGGAGTACGGATCAAACTTCTTGATTTCCCAGGTGACTTTGGGCCAGCATTATCATCTTTTGAAGCCATCCTAGATAAGACAAGAACACATCATTAGTTTTTTTTTTGACTAAATACGTCCCTAGAAATGTAAACCCGCTTTGATACCACCTAATGTGACGCTCCTTACAATTCTTAAACCAAAATTAACCAAATAGTTTCCAAAGCATACCATTAATCATCAAATTCCTCTTTAGTAAAAGAGAAGATTATTTGTCCAATGTAAAAATATTCTATACATCACAATTACCCAACCTATCATAATAAAAAATATAAACATTCCAACAACTTTACATAAGTAATCTGTTGGCCTCACCTATTCTTCACTTTGTCTATCACATGCACTAGGGTTATTGACAATCACTCGATCTCCTAAAAAAATGATGACAAGGGGTGAGTTGCCTACTCAGTAAGGGTATACCCTTTAAAATCAAGTAACTCAAAAATTAATTATAAGACTTAGTCAATCGATTAAATCATACATATAATACTTATATAAACAATAACACTCAGTCTAATCCAAACAATTAACAATATCTCAAAAATTTTAACAAATCATGATTTACATAAATATTATTTATAATTTCCATTTATGCTTTATTCCAATATTTAACTGAATTGCCTGGGCCTAGTTTAACCTAGTGGGCTTACATCCAATGGTCTGCTGGCTCATCTCAACTCATCATAAAGCCTTACTAAGTGGAAACGAAATTAAATGTATAAATATCGGCACAAGGTACCTCAATTTCTCAATCTCTCTTAGTATTTTAGTACTACTCCAGTATCTAGCCATCAACATAGGATATCCTCGGGACTCAGGATATCTCGGTACTACTCTGGTAGCTAGTTATTGACAAAGGACATCGCCGAGACTCAGGATGCCCTGATATCTGCTCAACAGACTTGCTCATCTCTAAACAACCTATTAATCTATGATCATCGAATGTAGTCTATCTTAGATAAGCCATCGATTCTCGATTTTCACCAATTATTCACAACTTAGTATCTACCATCTCTATTTAATTAACACATTTCCCGTCAACTTAATAAACAATACACCTCAGAAAATGTAACAAAATATAAAAGTGAAACACCTTATACTACATTAATTATTTGATAATTAAAGTAAATATAATTCATGTATGTAATTATTACTCATTAATTAAATTAATGACTAATTCAAAATATAAATTATTAATAACAAAATGGTACTCTATTTAGAGTAAAGTCTAAGGTTATCCTTACCTCGGTTTAGGACTCAACTAATTTATTGTCCAATTTACTCCTTATTCGGACCATCGGACTTAAAGTTTATAAGATTTTATTAAACTAATTTACAAAAATTTCTAACCCAATTACACTTAATAATCCAACATTATTCTTTTTTAATTTATTCTTAATTATAAAAATAATATCCTTGCTAACCTAACCACCATAATTACTAAAATACCCCTAACTAATTAAAAGCCCCATTTTACCCTCATTAAATTCAATTAATACCAAAAATGCCCTTCATGCAAGTAAATACTATATTTACCCTTCACTTTCTGCATTTCCTATTCTGCCCCTACATGCAATTTAAATTTTCAAAACAATGTCATCATCTTCACCTCTCCACTTCTCCCATCTCCTCTTCTTTTATCATTTTCCAGCCACATTTTCTTCATTTCATCCCTTCATGCAACTTCAATTATTGTCCCAATCAACCATAACATGCAAATAAACTATAAATTTGTAACATCCCACCTTTATCGAGCACACGCCTAAACATCTGAAGGACATTCAGGGACATACCCTATGAAAGTGGCATGTTAGAGCAATCACATTCACTTATATGACATCATACAGAACACAATTAATCAAAAGATCAACTCCTCATTTCATTCACAAAACATTTTTACACTATAGTATTTCACTACATAATCCATATATACAGTATAAAAAACATATTAGAGTTTAATACGTTTTACAACATGTTCTACATGAAATGAGGATTAAACAAAAATATTCTATCTAATTTCTCAGTATCAGCTGAGTATCAGCTGACTTGACCTTTGAGCCATTTTTGACTTCCAAGATTTGACATAACTAGACTTCTACTAGTTTGCCTTAGGAGCTAAGTTGTCCTCGTACTTAAAAATTAACATTTGCAATTTTGATGAGTTTTACAAACTCAGTGAGTGAACCATTCTCAATGTGCTCATTCATTAA
This sequence comes from Erythroxylum flavicans, assembly GCA_027576715.1. Classification (NCBI taxonomy): domain Eukaryota; kingdom Viridiplantae; phylum Streptophyta; class Magnoliopsida; order Malpighiales; family Erythroxylaceae; genus Erythroxylum; species Erythroxylum flavicans. The sequence goes on from JANZXP010000109.1 coordinate 21,533, forward strand.
AAATCACAAGGATAATTCACAATCTAATTCACAGACAAATCATATAATCAAATATTGCATATCACGTCACATTTCATCATGCTTCAACAAATACAATTTGTATACATTATTTTGCATTTCTATTTCAGAAGAATCCAATCAATTCATTTCAATCATTCATTTAATACCTATCAAATTATATATATGCAAATCCACATGTGACTCACTTTTATTGTTACTTTATTATGACTGAGCGTTTTTTTTACTATTTCGTATCCGTTGTGGATACCAGGTTTATTAATAATTGTCTTGTACCTATTATGGATACTAGGCTCATTAAATACTGAGCCTGTGGCTCTTTGTGCACATTCTGAGCTTTAAGCTCTTTTTCTTTTTCTGGTCACTCTAGTCACAACTCCTTTATCTAATCATGCATATCAATATGAAGAAATGCATCATTTCTCATTATATGTAATCAATCACTTTCATTCATTACACATATTCATTTTTACATTTTCATCGTATCTAAGTCTGGCATTCAACATTTCGTTGAGTACACATATTTCTTTTAGATTCATATTCAATTATGAAACACTTCCAATACAATCTCAATTATCAAACTCCTCGGATCATAAGTGTCCAAAATTATCAAAATCACATCAGATACAGTTTAATAATTGAAATTTAAACAGGGACAAATCAATCATAATGAGAAAACATCTAGGTTAACTTACAGTAAACTCATTACTTTGGATCACATTTACAATCATAAGAACACCTTTATTCCTTAGACAACTCTAAATTTCTAGATTTTTGATACATTTATCAAACAATCCATTCCTTATGTTAAAACCTCAATTAATAACCTAAACTTATTAAACACTTAATCAACTAATCAAGCATCAACTAGGTTCATTTCATACCTCAATCAAGTCTAAATGCACCATAATAAAGTATCATTAGTTGATTAAAAAATCACACAAAAGAGAAAGGTTCACGTCTAATGCCTTTCCCACGATCGTGGGCTATGTATCCATACATTCATTAACGTTCAGCACTTATTCAACACCATTTTCACTATCAATCCATCTCAAAACTATCATCATATATGCTTATATTTAAACAAGCCATGAAGAACAATGTTTTACTTACTTGTTTATCTCAAAACCCTTCTCAAATCATCAAGTAAATCTAGCTCCTCCATTTACACAATCATCAGAGTGAAGACAACGAAATATAAGGAGTGGCAAAGTGAAGGATGATAGCAAAAACTCAAGATGGTGAGGGTTGGTGAGAATATCGTAAATGGAGAGAAGAAAGAAGAAGAAAATAAGAACATATAGTAAAAATGAAAGACAAATGAAAGATGGTCTTTCAATGTATATATTGTGGGTTAAGATATGTGGCAAGTGTTGTGACATTTGTCACTTGCTACATGTCTTATACTCATGGTACCACATGTCTCTTAATAACGAGTCCATTTGTCTATCAATCTCCATGCCATTTGTCACCCAATTATCTAATCCATTTGTTACCTAATTCCTAATGTCACGTGTCACTTAATTATATTGCCATTTGTCAATTATTTCTACTACCATGTATCAATTTGTCTTGCCACTTGGCATTTTTTCTAGTCTAAAAATTCACATAAATTCATAAATCTCCCAATTTTAACAAAGCAATCTAACTTAATTATTGAAAACCATCATATCAAAATTCAAGACATAATAATACTCAATCATATCATGATCATTTTAAATCTTTTATACCTCGGAATATGTCAATTGAGTGCATATATGATCTTTGCAACGCGTACAATATCATAATTTATGTATGTATGCTAATGATATGCATGTGAATGCTATGCACCTCATAATTTCTTAATGTTATTTCTTATGTACAGTGGTCTAGGATAGGATCCTATGTCCTAACCCTTAATATGTTTCGGAAATCAAATATTACAAAATTAGTGTAGGATGATCAAAAATCACAAAAGAGTCACAAAATTGGAGCTGAAAATTTACCTAAGTGTGAGGGATTTTGGAGTTGTTAACCTCCACAACTTCCTCTAAATTTTCTATAAAACAAACAAAAAGAGGGAACCTATAAGAAAGTGTTATATGCAAAACAAAGTGGTGCATTTTGACACACTCAAGAAGAGGAGGACTTCATTAATGTTTTTCTAACTTTTCTCTAGTTGATGACTTACCTAGATAATCCTCATTTTAATGGTTTTATGGGTTGGGCTATTGGGTTTGTTTTATGTTTAATGAATGGGCTTTACATTATGACTTTAACAATGGTCAAAGTCAAAATTGAATAGATTCGATGGATCTATAATTCTTATTGATTTGATATGTAATATCTATACTACTAATTAGAAGATTAATGACAAATTAATTTTGAAATAAATTAAAAATTTGAATATTTTATTTTTAATTTTAATAATTTGATTAATATTACAAAATCAAGCAACTTTTTCAAAAAAAGTAAAATTTTAAATATAATTCACCTTTTTATAACAATAGAGAAGTATGGGTGAGAGCACAAAATCTCCCAATTCACTAACTCTAAAACAAATTAAAGAAAAATGAATGGTCAATTACATATTTTTATTCGCATCTAAACCAATGATTGACGTCAATTACCCTCTATATTTTTCCTTTAAGTGACAACTATAAACATATATTATAGCCTTCTAAGTAATCGACCTCTTTTATCAACATTTATGCATATGAAATCAAATAATTCTCTTATATATTTGATTTAAAAGAATTGCTTAAGTTATGCTTCAATATAGCTAATCTATAGCTTTTCAAATTCTTAAATTGATTGATGCCCTCAATTTTCAATAGCTTTAATGCAAAATTATACACCCTTTACACTTTTTTGCTTATAATCTCAATACTAAAGTCTCTTAAAAATGTAAGCTTATTAATAACTTACATAGGGCTATGGTTACTAACTCTATATCAACATGTTCTCCAAACCCAATAAACCTTCTCCACTAATATGTCCCTACTTAAGTCCTATGTTTAGCCGATTGGTTTTAAATCTAAGTTTGAATATTTCACCCTCCTTTCATATCTCCTGCCCTCATCTTTTTCCTTGTTCATTTATTCTTACCTGCAATCTTCAACCTCTAAACCATCGCAATTATGTTCTTTAGCTTTCTCTGTCTTTAAGGGATATTTTGGTCATCATATTCTATAATTTATTCGCGCCTTGATCAATATCCTCTTTTAGGAAATTACTTTGGGAAAAGCATACCTTGACATCCTTGAGCTTTCCCTTTTTAATTATACTAACAGTCATCAGTCATGTCTCCTCCCTCGTCCAATATTGAATTCCCTCATTTCCCCTTAAAAGGTGCTGAGGTTCCTTTTCCAAATGTTCTTAAGGATGCTCCTGCTCAACAACAACAAAAAGTTGAGAAAATATAGAAAAAAGTAATAAGGGAAGGTCAAGATTGTACCTTACATTATTGCCCTTCGAAACAAGAAGATGACAGATTGCTGGTTTCCCTGAACTGGATTTTGTCTAATCCGGTGTGAAAACTTGGGAAGCTTCCTTGATTGGCTTCTTCTAGTAAAGGAGACCTGCACTTCTAGTTAATAAAAAATGGTCCCAAATAATATGGAAGAATAAAGGTTTATTTGAAGTACTCATAATTAAGGAAAATATGTTGTTTTTTTACCTTCACCTCTAAAAATTCAACAATGAAAGTTGTGGAGGATGGCCCCTAGCACATCTTGAACCAACCTTTATTTCTTTATCTATAGAGACTAGGGTTTCAAGCAGATTCTGACAAAAACCAAGTTGTTTCTATGTGGGTGCATCTATATAATGTTTCACTTGAATACTGGACTACCAATGGCCTTAACATGATAGCTAGCTACTTGAGAATTGCTCTTTGTATGGATGATAACACTATAAAAAGGAAAAGGGTTGGATATGCAAGGCTGTGTGTAAACATGCAGTTAATGCAAAATATGCCAAAGAGTATACTAGTCATGAGATTGGGAGCAAATAGAACCCTCTTTGAGGAAAATGTTTATGTTATATACCAATGGAAGCCATATATGAAATCTTAAGGAAAAAGGATACGTATAGGTAAGAAGTTCTTGAGAGGAGATTATTAAGAACTTATAGGATTAAAGGAGCATATAGGTCAAGAGTACATAATAAAAGAGCCAAACCAAGAGATTGTGTTGGAGTAAAACTTATAGTTAGTGAATAATGCACAGGCTGTAATCTCTGTATCTTTAACTGGAAATATTCAACTAGTCATTTCTGTTGAGAATGGGAAAAATAACGAAGCTTCAGAACAATTGAATTCTCCTACAAGGTTAACTAAAAGTGGATCCCGAGATACGTCCTCCTTATCTATAATAGGAAATGATCGAGGAACATCCTTTAAGCTTGTGGTTATAAGGAAAGCAAGTAGGAGCAGGAAAAAGAAAGGCTTCAAATTAAATATACTTTCTTATATCTTAGTTTATATGGACTGTTAGAGGTATCAATTGCCCTAAAAAGATCTTAGCTTTGAGGTATTTTATCTATCAAGAGAAGCCATGCTTATTTTCTCTTTTGGAAACTAAGATAGAGCTGAAAAATATTTTGAAGTTAAATAAATTGGGTATAAATTAGAATTTTTTTACTAATCATCATAAACATGCTTTGGGAAGAACAATATTGGTTTTAATCCTGACCTTGTTGAAGTTGGTGTCTTGGAAGTGGAAATGCAAGTGACGCATATGAGAAGGCACTTCAAACTAGAGGATGTGTACATCTTCTCCTTCGTTGTATATGGATCTAATTATACTTACCTAAAGGAAGGAGTTATGGAAGAGTTTGCTAGATTTCCATAGTAGAATGGATGGTCCTGGGGTTATCAGCGGTGATTTTAACTTAACCCTTTTCATAATTGAAGCTGAAGGAAATGCTCTTATGAGGAACTATTCATCATATTTCAAGGATTATGTGAAGACATTGGGCCTAATTAATCTTAAATACTAATGTCAAACTTCTATATGGAATAATAAACAAGCAAATGACTAGTCTATAAGAAAAAGTTGGACAGGATATTAGTTAATCAGAGTCGGTATCTAATGAGTTATGCCTCATTCTTGGACCCTCTCTTATCTAATCACAATCTAAACAAAATAAAGGATATGTTTCTAAAATAGATTATTGGACATCCTTTAGATTTGATGATTTTTTGGCAAATATGGAAGGGTTTCAGGAGGTTGTTAAGGCAGTAATATTGAAGGAAATGTATGATACTAAACAATATGCATGTGTTCAGATGCTGAAAGTAATAAAGGAGGAAATGAAAAATCTAAATGCTACAAGAGGATCCTCCACTACTGAAGCTATTATCAGAGCTAGAATGGATCTAACTAAAATTTAAGGGCAAATTTCTAGTAACCCCTGGGGACCCTTCATTATTGACCATGGAGAAAGACAAATGAGACAATTTCCTCTAGGCTGTTAAGAATCATGAAAGCATACTGGAGCAGAGAAAAAGGTTCAAATGGTTGAAGGAAGTTGAAAAATGCTCTAAGTTCTTCTTCAACTTATTCATGGGTAGGAAAAACAACAATATAATTGTTCAATTCAGGTAGAAAATGGCAAGTTCCTAAAGTATTAGGATTATATCTTAAAAGAAATAGGGAATACTTTAATAAATTCTATGGTCAATCTCTAAAGACTACAAGTACCCCTTAGTTCCTAAGCTCCTTCATCTCGAAGAAGTTATCTAAAAAAGAGGCTTTTAATCTAGTCAGACCCATACATGATACTGAGATTGAAAATGTGATCTTCTAAGTGAATCCTAACAAAGCTCTAGGACCTGATAACCTTAATAGATTTTTCTTCCTGAAAGTAGTGGGAGAGATTGAAATAATTGTTGAGCAAGCTATGAATGAATCCTTCACTAATGGTGTATTGCTAAAAGAGATCAACAAAACCTTATTATGATTAATAAGACATATAAACCTAATTCCTTTAAAGAGTTCAGGCCTATTGCTTATTCTAAGTTTATATGTAGGTAATCTCTAAAATTATAACAAACAGGCTTAAGACTGTTTTAGAAATACTAGTTAGTAATAACAAAAATGCATTTATATAAGGAAGGATAATAGGGGATAATACCTCTATTGTTCAATAAATTTTGAGAGGGTACTAAAGGAGGAATTCATCACCAAACTATGCATTCAAATGTAATTTCAAGAAGGCCTTTAACTGTGTGGAGTGGAGGTTTATTCTTATAGTGTTAGAGGTGATAGGATTCCTTTATAGTGTCATTAATTGGGAGCAGACATGTATAACCACCAATTCCTATTTTATGTTACTGAATATGGTACCAATGAGATTATTCAAAAGAGCAAGAGGGCTTAAACAAGGTGACCTTATGTCTACATATTTGTTCATCCTTTTTATGGGGGTGTAACTCTATTATTGCACTATATTGTGGAGAAGGAAAAGGGATTCAAAATTCATAGCAAATGCAATAAGGTAACTCTAATCAATCTATATTTTGCTGATGATTTGTTGATCTTTTTCAAAGATCATCCTAATTCAATTAAGATCCTAATGTCCTCTTTAAAGCAATTTGGGAAAATTTTAGGATTAGTAATCAATCTGGCAAAGAGTTTGTATTGGCTAATAGTGCAGATGAATTAGAAAGTGAAACAATTGCTATCTCTTTTATCGAAAGGAAAAGATCTCCACTATGCTATCTAGACCTTCCTACCACTACAAGAATGACTCAATTTCATAAATGTTATCCTCTAGTGGAAAGAATATAATAGAAATTAAGCTTTTAGACTAATAGATTTTTATCTTTTATGGGAAGACTTCAACAAATTAAATATATGCTTAATTCCTTACAAGTATATTGGTCTGCTAGTATTTTCCTTTTAAAGGTGTAGTAAAGGAAATTGAAAAGTTAAAGATTCTTTCAAGGAAAGCATAACTTAGAAGGAAGGTTAATGAAAGTGAGGTAGGATGAGGTATGTAACTCCAAAAAATATGGGAGCCTAGGATATTTCCTATCACCACTACCAAAAAAATGTTGATGTTGAAAAAGATTTGGTACATTCTGCACAATAAGGATACTTTATGGATTAAAAAGGGTCACTCATATATTCTAAAAGGGAAATCATTGTGGTCCATTTCTTTTAAGGACTGACAATCTTGGTTTATTAACAATCTGATGAGGCTAAAGGAAACTATAAAGCCAAGAGTTAATTGTAAAGTGAGTAATGGAAAGAAATTTATTATGATAATTGGATGAGTAATGGTCCATTAATTAGATTTCCTATAGCAGTACAATGTTAGAGCAATCTCCCACCCAAAATTAAAGTTTGAACAGTTATTTCTAGTAATAGGTAGAAGGAATTTCCAAATCAAGAGATGCATATTGCTCCCAATTATACTCATACTTGTAGGGTTGAGGAATTCTAATTTTGGTTGAACCAACCCCTTAATTCCTTTTCTGATAAGGCATGCAAAGAGTGGATAGCTCAAGAACAATCTAACACAGTAGATTGGTATCTTATAATCTAGTATTAGAACTTCAGACCCAACATTTTTTGTTTATTATGGTTGGCTATGATGAATAAAATGGTCATGATGGATAAACTACAAATTTTGACTCTAGAAAACAAATGTCTCGTATTTAAGTGATAGGTGTGCATTAAGACATGTTTTTATAGGTAATTGACATACGTTTTCTGACATAATTGTTGTTTATTGTTCTAGTTTAGGATTTATTTTGTATGTTTTCATTAAGTTTGATTTCCATTGCTGTTCTTGTGTGTTTGATGCTAATTGAGGGTAAGAATTGAC
>JANZXP010000109.1:29465-40359 GCA_027576715.1 Erythroxylum flavicans
ATTTTTTAAATTTTCGTCCCAAATTTTTACTTCCTAATTTTACTTATTCATTTATTATATTGTAACTTTTATTTAAACTATTTATAATTTAATTACTAATTTTAAAATTTTTCGTATTTATTATACATTAAAATTATATAATAATATAAATAAATACAAATTTTAAATTTTACTTATAATTTAATTACACATTTTTTAATTTTTCATATTTATTTATGCATTAAAATTATATGATAATATAACGAATTAAATTGACTGGGCATTATTACTGCACATTTGTGCAGAATTAGTCTGCTAGTCTATATATATAGACATAGGTTCCACTACGTGTATGTCTCAGGTTATATTTTTTTTCAAATTTTTTTATACTAATATGCTCGTATTCCAACTTATGTTTTTACTTGTACATTTCAAAGAAAAATATATCCTACAAACACAATCTTCTGTCAAGTTAAATTGTCTCAAAAGTTTTCAAAATACACTTATTTTCTTCTTAAAACTTTAAGACTACATGTGTATGTATACGAGTCATCTACAATAAAAAGAAACATAATCTTTATAAAAATGACCATAGACAATTATCAAATGAAAATCAGTTATACACTTGAAATATCTATTACAATTCTAATCTTTAAACAACATAAAATTGCATGAAGTAATAAGGAATGCAATGTTAGTTCACTCTTTGCATGTTGTATTTATTTCCTACACACAAGGCCTTATTTGTACAATTTGTGCTGTGGCCTTAGACTTCGGCCTATTCTTGTTGGGTTTGGGTTGATATTTTCTTTGAAGCTGAAGGGAAAAATAAAAAAGAGAGGCTCGTCTTGATTCAGAAAATGCTGAAATGATAGACATTACACTAGAACAAAAATTGTTGGTTCTAAAATGCATAGAAAATAGTAATACAGAGAGATATGTCAGATAAAAATATGTATATTTTAGACAGTAATTACTAGTTTTAGATTGGATTGTTCAAAAAATATTATATACATAAGCATCTTATAGAAGTATGATAATACAAAATGAAATGACATGAACTAAAAGGTTAAATTTCAGTGCTTACACTCAGCTTTGGAAGTATGATTATAGACCAAAATGGCATTCACTTAAAGACTAAAGAGGTTTAGACTGTAAGATGGTTAATACAGGTCCATGTTAGTTATCGGTTTAGGTCCGTCCTTGTACGGTCCAATTTAAGCTTGCCTGGTTTCAATTGGATTCCAATTCTAATCATTTATATAGAAAGACTACCGAAAACTTGTCTTTCTTTTTTTCAATATTTAAGAAGTTCCGAGTTCCGACACCGTCCAAGTAGCTTAGCAGGTCTCATCAATTGGAGTCCACATCAGATCTATTAGCCAATATAAAATACTATCATGTCCTATCTTTATACTCTTTCCTTCTAGTCCACATCAAAGCTATTAATTAGCCAATATAAAAATATCTGTAGTGTGTACTAAACAGAGAGTTAAAAAAGAAAAAGCAGTTTACTTATAAACTTTAGAAACAGCACACGAGTCCCATTTTCACAATATCGAACAAGCAGCATTAACTAAAAAAATTTAGAGTTTTTCTCAATAATAGTGCATTAACTTAATTCTCATTCCAATTTGACTTTAATCTGGCTAACTAGGTACTGTGTTACGTTAAGTTATTCTTGAGCATTTAGTGTTAACAGTGCACGTGATTAGGGCATAAATGATTTAATTTTTTATTTTTAACATTAAAAATTAAAAAAATCAATTTAATCATTCTATTTCTTGATCTTATCTATGTACAATGCATTAATTAAAAGATTGAAAATGAAATTGATTCTACCTTACGTGGCCAGTCCGTAGGAATACTGTGTACTGTTAGAAACAAAAAGTAATGAACAAGATGATAAAGGTCACACTTGTCATGAAATAAGTACGTACTGACTTTGAAAAATCAAAGTCTCCAGCACACATTGCCGACAGGTATAGCAATCGAAGGAAACGTGATTTTCGAGTCATCGACCTCTTTTCTAATCTTGCTAACTGACAAAGATAGAAAACGATACAATTATTTTCCATCTCATTAAATTCAGCAGCTTCGTTTATCCTTCAAATTCTGTGATCGGAGTAAATATACTTTTTTTCACATTAAATTAGTAAGGCCGTTAAATTCTGTGATTTGTTTACTACTGAAGCAATCACACGGCTTTAACGAGTCGCCTTCTAACTATTGAAATGTAAATGAATAGTCCCGATGTGAAAAGAACTACTCAAGTTTTGTCCTACATGCTTAGACTGGGGATTACGTGGAGAATAGAATAGGGTTCTTAATTAACTTCAGGTACACTTGTCCCAATTCCTGAACCTGTTTCGTGTGTGGAAGAGTGTACTGCTTTTCATCGACCCCACCCTTATCTTTTTGCATTATTTAAGGCGGTAGTAAAACAGGAATGTTAGGTATGTTAGTTCCCAGAACTCTTTAGTTCTTATAAAAAATACATGTTGAATCCCTGAACTCTAGGCTATTCGTATTTTCATGTGATTCTTTAGCAAATATTTTGTCACAATTTGTGTATTTTTTTTGAAGTATCCACTTAAGAATTCAAAAAGAGCCTCATATTAATTGGTTCTTATAAAAAATATATTGTTGATTTAATAACTCATGAAAGAGATATTTTCCCTGAGATGAACAATCCTTTCACCTATTAAATTCAAGTTGTATTATAAAAATATATTTATGCAAGGAAAAAAAATAACAAAGAAAAAACAAAGCATTTGGAGTGGAGAGGAGAGATACAAGCCATCAAATATGAGATGCAGTGAAAAGATGGAAAGGACAACAATTATGAGCAATAAGAGCGAAGGAAACACTTAACAATTGCACTATTACAGCCGACAGAAAGTCCTAGAATGCGGTCAAGGCAAAGACACAAACATGAAAGAGCTTGGTCTTTACGCCAACGCCACAAAATCTCGTGGTGTTGGAGGACGGATTTAGCCCGCCTGAAATGTCAGCACCAACTCCCCATTGAACACTTCATTCAGATTCGGCAGGTTTTCCCGTGGAGCAGGTAAAAACTTAATTTTCTTATTCTACGACCAACTCTAGTTAACATGAAAATTGATATACCATTTAATTATGCAAAGAGCGTAATAACACTCTGAATTTTCATATTTATATCAACACACTTAAATATAAAATAGATGAGTATAAGCTTTTTTAGAATAACTAAACACATGAAAATCTTCACAAACATACGTTTAACTCATAAGACGTGACATAACATTAACCAATCTAATGAATAAGCATACAGCTTGCTTATTCGTTAGTTTATATTAATCAACCTGTTTTTACAAGTATTAATCTTCCAATTACGAAAATTTAATTTTAATAGATAAAATAGTTGCTGCAGACGATTTCCTTGCATTAAAAGAGTTTAGTATGACATATTATTTTCTTCTTTTTTCAAGAAAAGTATAATGAATTGAAAAATATAAAATAATGTCAAGAATCACTATACTTTTTTAAAGAATATAATAAAGTGTTAGAATATATTTGGAAATTTTCAACTGACAGACGAATGTCATTCTGGATATCAACATACCTAATTGATTTTTTCAAATCACTTGGTATTTATTATTTTCCTTAAGAAATGAGCATGGAATTCAATTAAGAAAAGGATTTAAATTTTCGGTTACCATATAAGCAGCAAAAAGACATTTATTGGATTCATTGCCCAACAATTTAAGAGATTTCCTACTAATTGAGTTACACGAAAACGATGGAAATGAGTAATGACTGACTAGTGTTAAAAAGAAGAAATGAATAACTCAATAATATAATAAAACAATACAACCTTATAATGATAAATGTTTGAAATCAAGTTTTCAAGCCCAAGAGAAAATTGAAAAAAAGCAACTAACATAAACTACCACAATCAAAACCATATGTAGACTGTATGACTGTTCTAAATGGACGCATCCATCATTAAACTGAACAGAACAGAAGCCGCTACTATTATCAAACTTGAAGGACCTGTAGCAAACGAAGACGACGGCGCCGACCCCGGAGTAACTTCCGATTGTGTGGGACTCGTCGATGACGATGATGCCGAAGGACTTGGAGACGAGAGTTCTGACGGTGATGGAGATACTTCATGAGGTTGCTGGGTCGGAGACGGCGAATAACTTGTTGGACTTGGACCCTCTGTCGGAGGATTTGCATATGGAGACGGAGGATGCGTAGGTGATCCTGCCGGAGATGGAGCTTTTGGGCCTGGAGATGATGGATGCTGAGGCCCTGGTGCCGGTGTGATGGGAGATGGTGCTTTGGGACTATAGGCTGGTGGTTGGTACGAAGGTGCATGGGTTGCCGGAGAGGGTGGTTGGTACGAAGGTGCATGGGTTGCCGGAGACGGTGACTGAGACCTAGGTGCAGGGGTTGTTTGAGACGGTGGATGAGACCAAGGTGCAGGGGTTGCATAAGACGGTGGATGAGACCAAGGTGGAGTCAGCGGAGATGGAGCCTTGGGCGATGATGCTGGAGGTTGGGACGATGGAGACGGAGCTTTTGGTGGCTTGGCATACGGTGTGGGAGGTACGGGGGTACGTGGAGGTGGAGGTGACCGAATAGCCAATACAACAACAATGAGTTTCTGTCCATTCTTGCAATGTGATTCCTTGCCACTAATGAAAAAGAACGGACCAGAGTGACTAAACTGAAACACTGATTTCCCAGAAGTCATTCTTCTTATAGGCTTCTTCGTGCTGCAATTGTAGTAGTCTTCTTTGCTCACTTGATACACTGAGTCATCTCCTTTGATGTACTTGAAAACTGCAATAACGTTAACAATCCCTCTCATAATTAAAGACAAGAACCGTAAAAATGAATAACGACGTTAAGATTTGCAGTACTTACCCAAAGTGTCATTGACTTGAAACCTGTTCCTCCCAGCCCAGTGATCGTAAGGCTCAGATGGGCTAACCACCCAGCCATCTTTGCCACCTACGAAGAAATTTATGTAGGCGAGGGAGGAACTAAAGAAGCAGGAGGCAATAAAAACAGAGAAGAGGGTGAGAGACGCTTGAGACACCATATGCTTGGCTGTAGAACAAGAGCAAAAGCTAGAACTGCAAGTAACAAATGGACTGGATGTGTATGGAAGACCTATATATCGACTCCAAAAGAAACTGAGAAAAAGGAAATACTAATATTGGAAATGTTTTGAAAGGTTAATGATTTTGTGGGATTTGTTCTAAAATTGAAAAGCAAGGGTGAAACTGAAAATTTGAGAAAATGGTTTGAGTTAGAAGGCATGAATCAAATTGGACAGCTGGTAATTCTTTAATGGTGCCCAAAACTTTGGTTAATAGCCAGTAATAAAGGACACAATCATGGAAACCAACGGCTACAAAATTATACTGTGGTGAATGCGTTTAATAGTTAATAAGCATTAAAAAGCATTATATCTGCATATTAACCACAATACGTCATAACATCATCGGTTAGTGATTAGATTAGTATATAAGAATATGGACGAATCCAACGACACAAGGCATTCACGGTAATATACATATTGCAATTGAAAAAAAAAATTTTTTCGCCCCTTGAGACTTGAGAACCCATTTATTTTGTGGTAACTGAAAATGTTGGCTTTGGTAATAAGATTAAGACCTGACATATATGACTAGAAACCAAAGATAATACGTCAATTTCAATCTTGATTAACTTTTGCCAAGTTGATAACGGGATTTTCTATATACATCAAATCAAAATATCAACGCGTAAGGTTGCAAGCAGAGCCGGGTTTCTTTTGGTTGTGTACGGGACTCGGAAACTTACAAGGGAGTTCGATCATTTTCAACAGATAATTACATTAAAATAAACTTTACCTTTATTATTTAACAGAGTTGAATGTACCAACGAGTCAATACTTGTGAGTCGTTCAATCCACGTAAACATACATGTATAAACTTAGCAAAGCTAAGAAAGTTCTGTTGGACGCTTGGCAAGTTTTCCTCGCAGAAATCACACCAAATGCTGAGATGAAATCATTTTTGATCGCCACTTAACTATTTCCCAATTCCTTCAAACTATGTATGCAATACATGCTCCGTATATGTTCCAATTTTCAGGCCTGCACTTATTTTGGTTTATTCTGTTCTGTAACTTCAGCGCGAACACAAGCTGTTGCCTACTTGGGAGCTTTTGTTCTTACTGCTGCTGTGCGGTTATTTGTGAATCTAAACTTTTCATTATCGATTGTTATCTCTTGTACCTATATCTTTCTGCTTTGGACATTGAGAGTTGGATTTTCTTCTTATCACACAATGGTATCTAATGAGTAGGAGCAGGATTTCCAGAGAAAAGCCATAAACGCCATGGCTGTGACTCTCAAGTTCACTGCAGTGCTCGATCTCTTTAGCTGGCCTACTCAGGCGGAGCTGCTGTTGACACGGCTGGCTAGAGGCTGTGGTTGGCAGTCTACTTCAATCAAAGCTGTTACTAAAAATATTAAAGCATTCTACTTCAAAGCTTCACTAACATAGGCATCAGGGACTTTTAAGTCGTTTGAACATGTTTTTTCTGTTGATATTTTATTTCAGTTTTTTGGCTTATGACTTCAGGGATTATTGACTGGTATAATCTGTTGTCTATCTTTCAAAACTTGCAATCTCTTATTATTATGCAACGTATAATGGGATGATACGAGAGACAAGATCAATGATGGATCAACCAAAATTTTGGACCAAGATCGATGAAAATGTTCAATGAAAAGCATTCCATCAGAATCTTGAATAGTTTTCCAGAAGAAAATCCCAATTGTATCCATAGTTAAACGTTTGATTAGCTTGGAAAAGATGTAGAAGTCCATCAACTTCAAATTCTGAAGAACAACATCCACGTGCTATAGTAGGAATGGGTTATTTTTCTTTCTTTTAAATATTGATAAATTCTCAGATCACAAAATAAGAAATTATCAGAGATAGGAAGCATCGTTAGTTTCAGCAACTACAATTGTGAAAACAAAAGGGCTTCCGTACCATCCAATATTAAACATTGCAGGGATCTTAAGCTACATCATATGCAAAAGAAATCGTGCTTTTTGGGTGATCTGAAGCCTGCCAATTCTCAATTTCACAAAGCTACATGAAGAAGTTTACTGCTTAACTTGGCTATTTTAGCCGTCAACTTAAAATAGACGAGCAAGTGCAGTGCGATTTCTTGTTGCACTTCCTCTCCAATATGACCAAAAGAAATCTCCCATCATTTACTAGTCTCCAATTTCTTGACAAGCTCATTGTGATAACTAAGTTGATCTTCGGTTGCAACTTCAATGCTCCATAAAAGAAATCAAATCTCATGCTTGTGCCTACAAGAAGGAAACAATGTCAACAAGGTTAACTGTTTCCACACACAAGTGATCCATCCACGCTTTCCGTCACATAGTCGACAATCACTAAGGCACATTCTGCTGTAGGAAGTTGAGGTTTTCATTGTAAACATTTTCTGGCAGATCTGTTCTTGTCCATTTTGTTCGTACGGTGATAAACAATAGAGTTGCTGCTTGGCTACCAAGGCCACATACTAAGCCTATCCACAGACCCTACAACAACATAAGCAGAAAAACAAAGTTACTATGACCTAAACCATGTTTATAACAAAAAAATAACTTTCACTTCACCTCATAGCATTACCTTAACGTATTGCTTCAACTTGAACCCTAGAAGACAAGATATGGGCATGCCTATGAAATAGAATGTTACCAAATTGGCATACACTGCCAAGTGCTGCCAACCACGTCCTCTTGTCACCCCTGCAGTTTCAGAGACTTACTTGCTAGCAAGAGAAACTAATAGATTTGCTCAAAAAATTAACTGCCCATAATTAACCAAGAAGTGCACCTGATAAGATACCCTGCACAGAATCCAATGTAATAGAAATCGCAAGCAACGGAGTCATGGATGCAAATTCCTTCATTATTTTAGCGCTATCACTGAATAAGCCTGCCCAAATATTGTGGCCAAACACTAGAGCGAGCACAATAACAAGGGCAAGAAGGACAGAGAACTTGAGAGCTACAAGCATGGCAGACTTGGCTCTGTCTGGATTGCCTGCTCCCAACTCATTTGAAACCCTCGTGCTTTCAGAAGAAAATTATTTCAGTACATCAAGTTAAATGCTGAATCTAAAAAAAACAAGCCAGTTAAGGTATGAAAGATGCTTTTACTTAAAAGCTTACCTTGCAGCAGCACTGAGACCATAAATTAACATGTAGGCTACAGTTTCTGTATTCACACTGTAGATACAAAGACACCCAGGAAATAGAAATGCAAATTTCAGGATATGAGATGAAGGGAAGAATACCAAGAAGAGGGAGAAAAAAAAAAAACAGAAGAAAGAAAACAGGTCTTACCAAATTGCAATTAATGAGGTAGTTATTTCTGAATTTGGCATCAATCCTGCTAAGAACACAAGAATCTCGAAAGCCCAATACTCTAAGCTGACAAGCATACAGCAAAAATGAAAAGGAAATGATTCAATGATCTTCTATCTTGAATTATTCCGTGAGCTTCTATGTGGCACAATTTTCTCATAGTCGGGAGTCACAAGCTTACGACAAACCTGAATCAAAACTTGGGCCAATTGGATGTTTTATTATCACCTAAAAATTTCACTAACTGATTCCAGCTTAAGAGTATGCAGTTGAAGTAGTACAAAAGGTAATCGTAATGGTACATGATTCGAGTTACCAGATCATCGCAGCAGAAGGCAATGCTAGCTTCAGGTGACTTAAAATGAATCGGAATGATTCGAAGGAAAATCCATCCCAGGTCTGATAAAAATTTTCAGAACAAATCACATAGAAAACCAGCATAACAACTGATATCCATAACGAAATGGAAGCTGCAAGCGGAGCACCCTTGAAGCCTAGAGCTGTACAATGAATCATAGCATAACAAATACCAATATGAATGCACATTGGTACGAAGGAGAAGAGGACAAGAGGGATGACAACTGATTGTGTCTGCAGAAACCTCAAGATGTTCTGTAAGAAACCGAACGCAAATAATCCGGGAATGAGATACTTCATATACAAGCCAGCAGTGGCAGCAATATCAGCATCTTGATGGAGTAAAATGAGAACTGGCTCAGTGTAGAACCACAGCATTGATATAGCAAAGGAGAACAACAACGACACAATGCAGGCAGCTTGTAGATAAATTCCCAGCATCCTGTACAGCTCTGCACCGAAACCCTGACCACAGAGCGTTTCAAGTGCTCCACTTAAACCTATCTGAATCATGAAAACGGAAAAGGGTTCGTTAGATACACAAGCACATAGTTATTAAGTTTTAACACAAATGAAGACACCATGGCAAGATCTTGTATCAACAAATAAAATATTCCCAATATGTAGACGTTGACATCAATTTAATATGACATTTCATTCTCTTACGTATACAAGACTTTTCTCCATCCCAATCGTTATCATTACAAAGAGCATTATCCTAACTAGATGCTCTATACTCTTTCCTTTTTTATTTTCATTATTTTATGTTGGCCTTACATTACATGCACTCCCCGAAGATGTACATGAATCACAGATTTTGATGCAACCAAAAAGAGGAATAACCGAAGAAACTGAAAAGCTGATATTAAAAAGCACAAATATGATGCTAAAATCTTGTCAGTAAAAGTTTTCGAGTACTTATTACCGTGACAGCAAAGCCGGTGACGGTGGCCCACGAATTAGCAAGAGTGGCGCCGGCGAGCTCGAGCTCACCGAGGTGGCCGGCAAACATAACAGAGACCAGAGTGATTAAGTAGTAGAATACGTTAGTAAGAATCATAGGCAGCGAGAAGAAGATCTGCTTCTTAGCCTCCTCCACATCGATAACTTTGTTATTGGCCCACCAAGAACGTGTCTCCTCGTTAATATTACCTTCTTCTTTTAATCCTCTATCATCTTCATCTAGCAGAGGTACTACGGTATGTATGCTTGTGTGATCTGAAGGCATCTCTTCTTCAGTTCTTCTTCTTCTTCTTTCTTCAAATTAATAGATATAAATCTTAAAATTTAGGAGGATAGTTTCCCTGTAAAGCATATTTAATGTTTTCATTTCGGTACAACATAAAATAGTTAATAACATCAATATAATTTATTCTACCACATGTTTAGTCACCTTCTAATATCTATAAAATAAATGATATGTGTCGAGTAAAAACGTTCTTTGTTTATGTTAATTTGAAATTTAATATTAAATCTCAAATTTTAACATAAACTAATTTTGATGCAAAGTATCAAACCACTATATATCGTTATTTGAACATCTCATCTCCACGATTATCACTTTCTCCCCTTCTTATGCTCTTTCTGCTGTAATGCCTTTGGTTTCGCCTTTTATTCAACGCTTTTTGTATTGAACACTCAACATCTCATTACACCTGCAATCCCCTCCTTAGTATCGACTACATGTTAGTTGCTTTCACCTCAGTAACCTCAGTTTTGGTCAATTTTAATTATACACGTACAAGGCCTTTGATCCACTAGTATTCTTTTGCACCTCTTCTTAGGGCTTTATTTCTTATAATTCAATTACCATAAAGAAAGAAGGCAATTCCAATTTTTATTAGGATTCTATTCCATTGGTGATTAGCGGACATAGCGGCCGATACGAAAGCTCAATCAGGATTCAGGACCATGAGTCCAAAGCTATGCGTAACCACTTACGTCATAGGCCCCAGCATACTCATGGAGTATCTCCAACCTATTACAAAATAACGGAAACTCGCACATAGTTTCAATAAGACAACCGTTACAAGATAAACAAGATATTGTTGGTTTATGCCCTACAGCCAATCACTTTGGTTGTAGTTTAGTGACAAATTATTTAAAGGCATTATTTATCTT
>JANZXP010000110.1:3765-18778 GCA_027576715.1 Erythroxylum flavicans
TTTAATATCAGGGATATAATAGTCATTTATTATACATTACATTTTATTCTATCCATCTTCTAAACAAGGGTTTACTATATTACATTATTAACTCTTTTATTCTTCCCAAATAACTTTTCACTATATTATGTTCCATTCCATTATAAATTGTTCCGTTCCGTTATATTCCATTTCACTAATTAACATCCAATCAAACAGGCCCTAAAACTTCTTGACTTAGTCTGCATCCAGTTTCCTAAATGTATAATCTTGCATTATAATTTGGGATGTTAATATCTGAAAGAATAGATAAGAAATGAAATGGTGATTCTTTAGGAATATAATAAACGAGGAATATAATAAAATATGTATTATTTAGATTAGTTTATTCATAAAAATTTCTAACGATCATGTAATGTCAATGTTTGGTTTGAAAGTATAAATTTAGAATAATAAAGAAATAACTAAACAAGACTAAAATATTTGTTAGTCCCCACCAACTACATTATTATTATTATTATTATTTTATAGAATCATGCAGAATCCTTAAGGATATTTTTGTCAAATATGTCCTCATTTTTATTCTCAACCCACTTAAAATAGATAAGATAAGAGAGATGAGTTTACTCATTCCTCAAACTCAAGGAATAAGTAAATCCTTAGATTATATATTGTGTATGTTTCCTTCAACCAAACAAAGGAATAATCTATTACCTAAAATAGATGAGAAATGGAATAGTAATTCCAATCAACTAAATACTCTGTCAATGCTTTCCAAATTCCTTCATATGCATTGTCGTTAATCTACGAGGAGTAATCCTTTTACGTATAGGATTCATCGTCCTAAAGTTGATTCAAGGGCTATGGTCCCATTCCTTATTAAGTAAATGACTAGTCAAGCTCTCAAAGTTAGACTTTGACTTCACTTAGGCAAAACAACTTCAGTAACTTCATATGTAAGCGTGTTTTAATCTTCCAAATAAGTTAGTGATACTATCTAATTTCACTTTGTTTATAATAACACAACAAATTTGGCGAAAAGATTTTACCTACATTTTGAAGCTCCCAAAATTTCTTAAACCACAATTATCAAAATCGTTCCTAAAGGATAATATTAATTACTAAAATAATCATTAGGTCCAAAAGATAGATGTTCGTCATATACAGAAGTATTATATATAACGCAACTATCCGAGTTATCACACAAAAAATATACATTCACACAACTTTACTTAAGTAATCTGCTAGCTCCACTTAATCTCCATTATATCAATCACGTACACTGGGATTATCGGCATTCACTCGATCTCCTAAAAAAATGTAGCAAGGGGTGAGCTACCTACTTAGTAAAGGTAATTGATCGTACCCTTAAAGTCAAATGACTTAATATATAAATATAAAACTTAGTCAAGTGATTAAAACATTCATATAATACGAAGATACATAACATTACTCAGTTTAATCCAAACAATTAACAAACATCTCAAAATTTTATCAAACAATGATTAACACAAATATTAATATATAACTTATATTTATGAATTATCTTATAATTAACTGAACTGTCTAGGCCTTGCTTAACCTAGTATGCTTACATTAAATGGTTCGCTGACTCATCTCAACTCATCATAAACTCTCATCAAGTGGAAATATAATTAAATGTATAAATATCGACACAAGGTACCTCAATTTCTCAATCTCACTTGCAGGGTCATTCTTAATATTTTATAGGCCCTGGACAAAATAAAAAAAGCCCTTATTTTTACCTATTTTTGGGCTTTCACAAAAAATAAAAAGAAGCAAAATATGAGTCTTTTTTATTGTTCCCTATAAGGTCAATAATAGGCCTTATTTTGTTTCATTTTATTTTTATGAGACTAAAAATGAGTCATATTTTATTATTTATGAGGATGGGCCCTAGACGGATACCCTAGCTGCCTTGACCCAGAGCCAATTGTACTCACTTGCTACCCTGTGTACTACTCTAGTACTAAGCCTTCGACATAGAATATTTTCAAGACTCAGGATATTCCAATATCACTCTGGTACCTAGCCATCAACACATGCCATCCTCACGACTCAGGATGTCTTAGTACTTGCTCCACGGACACATACCTAGCCATCACTTGCTCTTATTTAACCAACCTATCAATCTATGACTATTGAATGTAGCTTAACCTAGGCAATTTACAAATTCTCTACTTACACAATTTATTTACAACTTATTATCAGTCAGTTTCTATTTAATAACACATTTTTGCCGAATTAACAAGCGTTACATCTTAATATACGTAACAAAATATAAATACTAAACGTCTTGTGCTTTGTTAATTATAATTCATGTATGTAAGTAATAATGACTAATTCCAAAAATATCATTCACTATAAAATAATTTATTAATGTTAGGAGCTTCCTTTCTTTTATGTTATTTTTTACCACAAAAGACTAATGACACTGAATTGGATTTTGCAGAATTTAAAGATTAGTAGAAGAATAAAGAACACAAAAATTTACTTAGTTCGATAACTTAATTGCTATATACATCTAAAGATCTCACATAGGTGGTTCCACTAGTTTTAATGAAAGAAAATTGTTACAAGAGACGAAATGTTTTTCAACACTTGCAAAACTTTTCTAAGAACTCTCTAGTAATCTTTAGTAAGTACTCTAGCAACTCTCAAACTCTTAATCTCTCTTAATCAGAAAACAATATGTGCGTAGTTTTTGGACTGACTCTGATTACATGTATTTATAGACTAGAGATATGTGTTGTATTCTGTTTTGTGTCCACGCCCTTGCGTTTTCTTCCCATATGCATCTCACGTGCTTCACTAATACACGAGCTCCTTATTGTCTTCAGCTTATGCCTTGACTAAGTAGCATATCTCCTTTGATTACTTGTAGACATAACTCGCGCGCACACAAACACCTAACCCTAAATGCCCAAATAGTGACCAAGTTGATGAATTTGTGTTGAAAATTGATGGAGAATTGTAAATATCTTTATAATTAATAACTAAACGGTACGGTACTATTATAAGAGTAAGGTCTACGGTTATCCTTACCTTGATTTCAGACCTAACTAAATGATAATTCAATTTAACCTTTTGACTTAGAAAATACAAAATTCTATTAGACTAATTTAAGAAATTTTCTAACCCAATTACACTTAAAAATTCAACATTATTCCCTTTTTTACTTTATTCTTAATTATAAAAAATAATTTTTTACTAACATAACCACCATAATTACTCAAACACCCTTAACTAATTAAAAGTCCGATTTTACCCTCATTTATTTCAATCAATACCAAAAATATCCTTCTTAGAAGTAAATTCTAGATTTACCTTTCACTATTTGCATTTTCTATTTTGCTTTTTAATACAACTTAAATTTTCCAAAAATGTCATTTTTTTCACCTTCTTTTCTTCTCCTATCTCCTCTTCTTTTCTTATTTTTCAGCCACTATTTTTCTATTATTATCCCTTTCCATGACTTCAATTATTGTTCGAAACAATCACACCATGCAATCTAACTATAAACTAGTGTAAGATTATAAAAAATCACAAATAAAGGACATAAAATAATAGCTGAAAATTTACCAATGTTTTAAGAGATTTAAGGTTGTTAACTCCACATATGAGAGAAGTGTCACATGTAGGAGAAAGAGGGTGATTTAACACCCTTACCAGCCGAAAATAATTTAAAAAAAAAAGGACGAAGAAGGAAGCTGATTTTCGTTGGTCTCTCTAATTTTTTCAACTGCCGCTCCTTTATAGATGTTTAATAGTTTATGGGTTGGGCTGGGCTGCTGGGTGTTTTGTGGGCTTTACATATATAACAGATTACATTAGTACTTAATTATAAACGTTAATGATAAGTTAATTTATAATAAATAAATTCGAATATTTTATTATTGTATTTGATAATTTTAATTAATACTATAAAATCAGCTAAAATTTATAACTTTAAAAACAATTTATTAGAATTATAATGATAAATAAATTATACTTTAAAAATTTGAAATAATACTCATAAATTATATACTATTTATTTTTTAACTGTAAATAAAATTATTTTAATTTTATGATGAATCTTATTTATATAATAAAATCGTGTAATTAAAAAATTTTAATCATTTTCATAATAAAAGCAAGGACGGATATTTTGTGGCTTATTTATTCTCGTATATAAAAAATATTTTTTTTGGATAGTCAAATTGATAGAGTTGGGAGACATATTTTTGATCTTGTGTTTGAATTTTTTTATTTATACTCTCTCGATTGAGCTTGTCGTATATAACTTATATAGTGCGAAGTACTCGGTTGACGTAATGTGCAGACTATCAAGTTAATTTAAAAATTTATCCAGTGCGCATCTAAAAGATAACATTACGATTTGTTTATTCAAAAAAAAAAGTATATAAAAAAAAAGATTGTTATTGGTAGCTTATTAACGGAAAATAATTACTTTTTATATAAAAAGGCTTTACGTCATTTTTACGACTTTATTTATAAATCAAAAGGGAAAAAAGGAAAGAAAAATTTAAAATTAGAAAACGAGAAGAAAAGAGAGCTAAAATTGAACAATAAAACACCAAACCCTGTAAGAAGCAGTACGAGCAGGCTACGAAACGACCAAGCACTGGTATCGGTGTCGACTCCGGAGCTATGGCTGGTCCTTTGCTTCGAACTCTCTGGTCCTCCTCCAAGAAATCCATATCCTCCTCCTCATCGTCCTCGTATGCAACTTACCTTTCCTTTCTCAGACACCCAACCGGCAGCATCTGCAGGAGATTCTCCACCGCCGCCGCCGCCGCCACCTCCATCAGCAAAGCTTCAGATGCATCGTTGGAGCCGAGTCGGCTTAGAAATGTAGCGGTGATTGCTCATGTCGACCATGGGAAGACGACGCTGATGGACAGGCTACTTAGACAATGCGGAGCTGACATCCCTCACGAGCGAGCCATGGACTCCATTAGCCTGGAGAGGGAGCGTGGCATCACCATTGCCTCCAAGGTTACTTCAATTTCCTGGAAGGATCATGAACTCAACATGGTTGATACTCCTGGACATGCTGATTTTGGCGGTGAAGTATGCCCTGCGCGCCCTCCCCTTTTTGTTCTTATTTCATTTTACTCTTACACTTCAGGCCTTATCACATCATACATCTTGCTTTCTGCTTGAACACTATCCGACTTTAATATTCGAAAATTTTAGCATGAAGATATGTAGGAATTTAACTCGAGGAGGTCTTTCTATGTGGAACTTTAAAAAGATCATTGCGTTGCACTATTCCTATTTACTTTATAAATAGATTTGTTGAATGATCAAATGAACAAATTGAATAACATGGAATGGAAATAATTCGTTCCATTATAGGGACCTTGTGTCCTTTGCTCCAGGCAATGTTTTGTAATGCTAGGAAATAAAGTATTGAAATTGGGCTTAGAAAATCGAGCTGGCTTTGATATTTGTATATAGAAAAAATATTTCATTAATTTGTTCTGTTTTGTTTGATATTTATAAGGTTGAGCGGGTTGTCGGCATGGTCGAAGGAGCAATTTTAGTTGTGGATGCTGGCGAAGGTCCACTTGCACAAACAAAATTTGTTCTTGCTAAAGCATTGAAGTATGGTCTCCGCCCTATCCTTCTTCTGAATAAAGTAGATCGGCCTTCCGGTATACTTCATCAATCATGAGTTTTATTTTGGCTCGTGCTTATGATAGAAGACAAACATCCAGTAGAAAAGTAACTAGAAAATCAAGGATGTTGTGCAATTCAGTAGTGGATGTGAATGCACTTTGCTTTTTTCCTATTGAAGCCATTTCTATGACTGTGCATTGCTATTTTGTCATCTAGATGTTGATACACTGTTTTTTCCATCAATATCATACTTCACTGTTCCTTCACATTCTCTAGAACTATTAAACAATATATATAAGAAACAAATGAACATAAACATGGCCTTAACACTCTCCAGTTATCCTAAACAATATGATTAAAGCTTGAGTAGCTTGGCCTGATAGCTCAGTAACTACTAATGACACAAGTTGGCCTATGAATGGAATTAACTGTCCTTATTCTGTATTTTTCTTGTTAGTTAGTATTCTAGTTTGATGTTCTATGTTTCACTTTAATGAAAATGCAAGATTTGAGTTTCAATTTAGATAACTCATGACAAAATAGATTAGTTAAATAAGTCAGTTAACAATGTCATCTTATAACTTGCAATATGGATAAACATTTTCTCTTGGAATTTCTTTTCTATGTGTGGGAATTTCATCATGAAAGAAATGCAATATGTGATACCATCCTGTCTTGCTCAACTTTTAGGAATTCCTTATTCATAAATCGAATTTATTGGAAATAGCTTTTTCAAATCATTATCCCATGTTTGAAATATATCTTTGTTTAGGTTAAGAATTGCTCCCTTTTGCAGTTTTGAGAGTGATCACAAGTTGAATTCATGCTTGAAAGGCAACTAACTGAGCAACAAACCGAGTCTTTATATTTTTCTATAACAAACTTGAACCAGGGCTATATGCTGCTTGTTGGGACTTCTTGTTTTGCAAGACTTCTTTGTTCCTTACACAAATTAGATATTGACAAGGACTTTAGGAGAGCCACATCCCAAAAACTAGCTTGTGAGGATGGAGAGCCCAAAGTCCTTATAAATCCCACACCAACTTTGTATTTAATCAATGTGGGATCCAAGTCTCATACTTTGCAATTGGATCAAACCGTAACAGATATGCTATAATCAAATTGTGTTGACAAATATGATTGTGTTCTGAATTTATGTTAAGAGTAGTCTTCATGTTCTCTTTTTCAATGCAGTTTCTGAGGAGAGGTGTAATGAAGTTGAGAGCTTAGTTTTTGATCTTTTTGCAAACCTTGATGCTACAGGTGAAAGACGAAGAGGAAATTATAATTCTTTGTGTTCACTTTCATCAGCTGTTCAATTCTACTACCTGCAAAACTACTGAATAGAATGCTAAATGTGTTAACATCTTCTTACTTTATTTTAGAGGAGCAGCTGGATTTTCCTGTTCTCTATGCATCTGCTAAAGAAGGATGGGCATCCTCCACCTTCACTAAAGATCCTCCTGCTGATGCAAAGAATATGTCCCAGTTGCTTGATGCTATCATTGGACATGTTCCCTCACCAAAAGCAAGCATTGATGCACCTTTTCAGATGATGGTTGGTCTTCGACAATTATGGGTTCATTAAATGGCACAATGAAATTCCTTCTGTATGTGGTGCTTGGTTGTGTGTAATGTGTTCATGAGAGCTTGTGTACTTACATTTTATAGCTAAAATTTGGATATATATGCATATCACCATGCCTATTTTTGTATTTTGGCTTGAGTATTCAGGAACACAAATCTGTGCTATCTTATTCTTGTATGCATACGTGTCTTTGGCCTTCTCTGGATTAATCTCTTTCACTTTTTCCCTGTGTCATGTTTGGTAATACCTCCACCCAAATGTTGCTCAAGTTAGCCTCAGCTTATGCTATGAAAGTCAAACAAGGAAGCTGTTTACTAGTACTTCTGTTTTCTACTACCTAGATTTGCTATATCAAGAATTTTGGCCCTGGTTTTTAATTCTTAACTAATCTACTATGGCTCTAATGCTTAGCTTAGTACTAAGTGTTGTTCTTTGGCTAAGTACCAAGTTGTTACAATAAATGCTCTAATGCTAAATCTAACCCTAGTTAAATTCAAATCAGCAAGTACTGATGTTGCAGGAAATCTTGGACTTGTGGAATCAAGCACTTTTTTGTGGATTTTGGGTCTAGATTTATGAAGCTTGTTTGGTTGGTTAGAATGTGATAGCGTGGTGTTCATGAAAGAAAACTGTGTTGGTATCTTCCCACTAATGAAGATGAAGTTACTACTATAAAATTGCTGTAAGAAGATGCAGGAATATGCTTATACTCAAAGTAGGGATATGTGTGCATTATTGAATTTTTGTGTGCAGATTTGGCATGTTAGAGATTTATGGAAAATGCTGCAACTACCTGGTCATTTTAGGGCTGTTTTTGGACTTGATACTATAAAAAGACCTTTAGATAGCCAATATAGGATAATATTGCGATTTGAGTCATTTGACTTATAAGTAGTTTAATTAACTTAAAAGAGTTTTTGAATGAAAATTGATAAGCTAGTATTGCTAGGAGAAAAATGCAAAAAAAAAAAAGAAAGGGAAATAGAATGAAGATTGGTGAGTGGCAACAGGCGAGTCAATCTCAGAAGTGAGTGATTGAAAAACCACTTGTCGCTTGATAATGTGTGAATATGAGTTGATTTGCACGAGTTCTTTTCACTATATATCTAAAGTGCATAGGACTTGTTTATTACTTTTATCTTTAAATTCGAAGCAAAAATTTCATGCAATTGTGTATTGGATAATAAATCTCATGCATCACGAAAGTCATTTTAGTAATTTTCCATTTTGGGCTTTGATTAAAGATGATTATGACCCAACATACCCATTGGGCCTTAGCTGGATCTGGCCATGATGAAATTTATGGTGTAAAAACCCCCTGCAGTTGAGAAATA
Organism: Erythroxylum flavicans; assembly: GCA_027576715.1. NCBI lineage: Eukaryota > Viridiplantae > Streptophyta > Magnoliopsida > Malpighiales > Erythroxylaceae > Erythroxylum > Erythroxylum flavicans. The sequence goes on from JANZXP010000110.1 coordinate 12,313, forward strand.
TAATGGCCATAACTGTAAAGGAGTTTACGTCTTTTCCTGAAATTCTTTATAGAGCATCCCTTTGGTGTCCCCTTTTCCTTAAGGAATTTAGGTTGCTGTTTTAGCATATTTAACTTGTGATTGGTTCTATGCATTCTGAGAGTCATTTGGAAAATTGCTTCAATATAGTGAATCAACTTCGCTGAATATCTTGTTATTGATCATAGCGACTGGAGGAAACAAAACGATAAGATAGTGGTTGCATTTCTCTTATCCTTCTCAGGACTATGTTTTGGTAGTTGACTAATATTATATTAATAGAAACATTGTAACACTTCAGGTCAACAGTTTGAACTTACGTATAATTTTGTCTCTACTGCTGGTCTGTTTACTTCCCATTTTCTTGTTTACATGCATTTTTCTTTATGTTTTTAAAGTGAGCATCAACATCAGACTTTAACATTATTCTTAGGTTTCCATGATGGAAAAAGATTATTATCTCGGGAGAATCTTAACTGGACGAGTTTCTTCTGGACTCGTTCATGTCGGAGACAGAGTGCATGGCCTTCGTAAAACAGAATCTGGCGTGGAGAAAATTGAGGAAGGAAAGGTCAGTACCCTCAATCGGAACTCCTTGGATGCAATACTTCGATTCCTTTATAAGGATCCTTCTCTTCATATAGAAGTTGAATCTAATACTTTGTCAAGCTTACTTCATTTACATGTTCCACTTTCCATTTTTATCTGGGTAACTACTAACTTTTTAGCAGTCAGAATTCCATATCTTTGTTGAGTTTATCCAGTAAATATTTGCAGTTTCCTCTTTTCAGTGTAGCCTCATACTTCTATCTCATAAACCAGTTCCATACCATATTCTTTGAGAAATATGTATAAGTTCATTCATTGTAAGATATTGATATATTTTTGGTTGAGAAATATGTTTTTCATAGCTACTTTTCTGTTTAAGTGTTGACTGGATCCACTAGAAGCCCATATTCAGTTTTGTAGAAATTTTCCACTTGGATGAGAATAGTACAAGAATATTTTTCTTATTTCAAAGTGGTAAAAGAGTTTCCTGTTATACACAACATGAATACATGGTTCTTTTATATTCATGATTGATCTGTTTCAGCTGATGGCTGCCTTCTACCTTTCTTGTAAATAGGGTGATACTGTTTGAATTCTTCATTTTAAATTGGTTTTTGCTATGCCAAATTATAAAAGGATACCATTAGTTTTATTGCCATCAATGAAAATTTTGAAAGGACCATTAACAAATTTAGGCTTTGCAGTATAATATTTCATCATCTCTCATTATCATCTTTATTTTGGGAAAAAATAACTTCATGTGTTTTGGCTACCGTTGAATTGGTCTACAATAATTCCTAAATTGTTAAGTCTTCAACTTGATGTGATGGCTAGCTTCGTGATTGGTATGATGGAATTGCAAGCAATGCGTCTTCATATTGGTAACTTATTCATGTTTATCATTTAGGTTGTGAAGCTAATGAAGAAGAAGGGGACAAGCATGGTTCTAATTGACAGTGCGGGGGCTGGTGATATCATATCAATGGCTGGGATGACGAGTCCATCAATAGGGCATACAGTAGCAAATGTGGAGGTATGCTAGTAATTTATTTGCACATGATGTAGGTAGAATATTTTAGAAGCTTTTCTTTTTAAAGGGGTGAGGCAGGGTGGTTGTGAGAGGGAAGGGTTGCGTGTTAACACACCAATGATCATCTACTTTGATGCAATGCATGTTGTCACATTTTGGTAGATTATTCATATTGTTCTTTTCCTGTGGCAGCAAATGCTATTACAAAGTATGCCTAACAGGATTTGGGACTATATAATTACTTCTACTGATGTTCTCACCTATCACAGCTATGAAGCATACCAAATTACTCTTTTGTGGTTTGCATGTATGTATCTCCTCAGAGTTAGTAGTAGTGATTTAGTGTTGACATCATGTTCAAATTATATTTGGTTGTTTATTCTACCTAACTAAGCATAATGGGAAAGCCAATATCAGTCCGTGAACTTTACAAACAACACTCAATACCAAAAAGTTTGTTTTATCAAACAAATCTTTAAATTTAATTCCGTACCCATGCATCCATAATTTGTCAAACACTGACATTTTTATACAGCCACTAGATTTTATTCGAGTGGAATTCCAAAGGAAAACCCTAGTTTAAACTTTTCCAGAAAGATCACTTAACACCTTCAACTTCTATTCTTTACCAAATAGATCTTCAACTTTTAATTTTTTTTAATCTTTTAACCAGAATGTGGTCATATAACTTTTCATGGCATCCAAAAGATTGATAGGCTTGTTCTGTTTCAACGGGGGTCAATGCTGTGGATTTAAGGGCTCGTAGGAGGCATCAATGTTATGGATTTAGAGGCTCACAGGGTGGTGTTAAAAGGAAGAAATGATTGGGAAGTTGATGTGAATGTAAAAAGAATTTCAACTTTAACTTTGATATGGTTGAATGGGATGGTTCAAATATTATTAGAAAAGGCCAATGCAAGTAAATATTATTAGGGTTACTGCAAAAATTTGCAGCTCATTTTAATGAGCAGTGGCGTCAATTGAAGATATCTATCAGTTGAAGATTTCATGTGTTATTTATTATTTGCATGATGGTAACTGGGATTGCAAATTCTTGTGTATTCTTTTGTATATAGCAATTTCTTGGTGAATCCATCATAAAAACATTTTAAATAATGATTGAATTCTTGTTTGTGAATTTGAGTTTGGTGGGGAAATATAAAATATCGTGCATTCATAAATATGCTTGCAAGGTTTTTTTTTTTTTTGAAGAATTGCTTGCAAGGTTTTTTGATTATTTCTATTGGATTAAAAAATACTTTAACAAATCATTTAATCAGGTCTAATTGTCATTACAAATGAATTATTTGTATAATATGACTTAAAAATGCCCCCACTAGACTAAAAAATGAGAGTGCATTGAGATTGACTTCAAATATATTTTTCTAATCACGTGTGTTAGAAATGTTGCGCTAGTGACCTGTTTGTATGAACTTTCAGCCAAAATTAGATGGAGGGAAACATGAGTAATATGGATCAATTGTTGTTGGTATCGACAATTGAGATTCTCTAAGTGTAGTTATGTTTCAACCAACTAAAATTAGAATTATTTATTAAATTTATTCATAAAAAGTTTTGAAGTTCAAGATAAAATTAGAAGGGCTAATTGAACATCAAATTAATGTTTGAGGGAAAAAGGAAGCTCTTTTTAAAGGCAAAAGAGGTCAGAACTACTATTTTACCCCTGTAATTCTTACCGCACGTAATTTGGCGCATGTTGTGGACTTGCAAAATTCAGGTTTTAAATGGTTTAAATTAAAAGTTGAAGGATTATTTGGTGAAAAGTAAAGTAAAAGGCATTAAGTGATCTTTTTGGTATAGTTAAAAGGGCTAACAATGACTTTTTCCTACATATAATTGGTTAGCTAGCTTGTGGTAGACATTTCAATGCAAAAGTGTTAGCTTTTACACAGCATGGTCCTTACATGAATCTTCTCTTTTCAGATCAAGAATACTGGGTTGAAGTACATTTCTCAAGGTTGCTAAGATTGATGCCTCCTTTTGGCTGTAGAATAAAGATTTAAGTGACTCATTCTTTGTACCCATGCATTAAATTGATTTAAGGATAGGATTTTTTTTTGGGCTATCATTAGCTTTTGTTTCCCTTGAATCAATGTACTTTCTGCCTCTGTAGCATTGACCGCGTTGTAAATCTGATTAATATAACAACTTATTTTGTTCATGAAGCTTGACAATTTAGCTTGTTTTTTGAACCTGATTCATTCATTCTGAATATTTGTTCTTTTAATGCCTTGTATCATGATTACAACCATTATATAAAATGAGATCAACGACTGGATTTTGTCCTAAGTGAATGCAAAATATTGTAGGTTATGGCTGCATTACCGAGTATTGAGTTGGATCCTCCTACCATTTCCATGACTTTTGGTGTTAATGACTCTCCTTTGGCAGGCCGAGATGGTACCCATGTAAGTCTTAAATGCTATTTTTATGTCCTGAAGAGTTAGCTGATATTGGCTCATCGATTTGGATCCTGCAAACTAAATATGAACTCCAAATAAATAATAATCCAATTCACAAAGTTTTAATCATATTTTTGGGTCATATTTGTCTCTCTTTCATTGGTTAGTATGTAGTTTTACTTCTTGTACTTCCTTCTGATAGAAAAACTGCAGCCCACGTTACATTCAGTCCTTGTGCAACTTAAGATAGATATTTAAAAAGTTTCTCTTCGAATCTTTTTCCTGTCTCTTATGGACATTGCTTGGAGGCTCTTAATATTTCTTCACATTTCAGTTGTGTGCCTGATTAGTATACAGTTGTCGCAGTATTCACAGTATTCTCATGATTGACCCAGTGCAGAATTTGATTATGTAGCAAATGATTTTGATCACCTTATATGAGGTAATTATGCTTCTTCTATGGTCTTGCTGTAGTTGACTGGAGGCAAAATTGGTGATCGATTAGTGGCTGAAGCTGAAACAAATCTTGCTATAAATGTGCTTCCAAGCCTTTCAGATTCATATGAAGTTCAAGGGAGAGGAGAACTTCAACTTGGTTTGTTTTTCTTTACTTTTCTATTTTATTTAGATTTACAAACCAAATATAAAATGCTTTGGGATGGGAGCTACCGGGTTAAATTCTTTGCTTTAAACTTCATAGAAGTGTTCTAGTATTTGTCAGATGTTTATTTGCTATTGTACTTTACAGGTATCCTGATTGAGAATATGAGGAGGGAAGGATTTGAGCTGTCTGTCTCACCTCCTAAAGTCATGTGAGTAAAATGGGATCTGACACATTAATATCTTTTCAATGATTTTTGTCTATGATCTGTATATTGTCTTGGAGATGAGAATTTCTATGGTAATGGTACTGTATCAATCCCTGGAAGCATAAATATGAAGATGCTAAGATCTTGTCTTGGAGATGAGAGTTTCTATGGTAATGGTACTGTATCAAGTCCCTGGAAGCATAAATATGAAGATGCTAAACCCGAACTGAATCTGGAGGAAGGATATGAGAAAATGATGAAATTCGAATGAAAATCAGCTTAATTGGTTATTAATACATATTTTCTACAGCCTTATATTACATATATGAGCTCTTATTTATTATACCCTTTGAATTGCTCTTTCCCGTACAATTGAATCTTGTGGACTACGGCTGATGAAGTATTTTCATTCTATTACAATATCCCTTGGTCTATTTTTCCTGTTTAAAATGATTCTTATTGAGCATCAATATGCTCTCCAAAATTCTTTGGTCAATCTGGTCGTTGACTATTTTCTATAAGCATTTGATTTTTTTTGCTTTTGTCTGTGTATTACTCAAGGCCAGCTTGTGAAGCGGTGGAAGACCTCATAGATCTTAATAGATCCGATTCTTTTGTAGGACCATACTAGGACAGTGGTCAATTTTATCTTTACTACCTGATTCCTTCTTTCAATTAAACAACTTTCTTTCTTTATCAGGTACAAAACTGTAAAAGGTCAGAAGCTTGAACCAATTGAAGAAGTGACCATCGAGGTTAGAATCACAGTTAGACATTATATATATGTTTTGACCCAGAAGATTTTTTACTTTAACATCCTATGACAATATGCAGGTGAATGATGAGCATGTAGGATTGGTTATGGAATCTTTATCTCATAGACGAGCTGAGGTTGTTGACATGGGTCCTGTTCCTGGAAATGTTGGTAGGACCAGGTTGTCTTTGAGTTGTCCATCAAGGTTAGTACCTTGTAACACGATTATGGTTTGCATGCCAAACATGCTTGATGTATTGTCCTTTTGAGACTTTACTAGACATCTGCTCAAACATTTTGCACAACTTAGTTCAAATAATTCACGTCAAACTATCAAAAGAATGCCATGATACTATTTGTTTCAAACAATTGGTAAATTCATTGCTAGTTATAAAGACATAAAAGCTCCTATTCTATTTAGAGTAACCGAACACTGGACCCCTATGGTTTTCTTATTTTGGTGAGAACTCCACGAGTTTCTACGGAATAGTGAAAATGTAAATCCTAATGGTTTTACAGGCGTAACATATTTAATTTGTGGGTAATTACATGGATATTCTACTTTTTGTGCAGATTCAAGAGAACATCCTTGGGTTTTATATCACTATCTATTCAAAATTTTATTCAATTTCATGAAGTTAAGACTGGTCACTTCTCAAACATTATTTTTAATACTTGGCTGTGAAGAACTTTATGATGATCATAGTGTTATGAGGAACTCTATTCCCTGTTTAAAAAGTTGACTAATGTAGTTGTGGGAAAGAATTTTCATATATTGAATAGGAAGTATACAGTCTTATATAGGACATTACAAGTAGGAATTTAAATCTGGAAAGTTATCTAAAACTATCTAATGTAATCCCTTAATTTAAGGGATTTCAAA
>JANZXP010000110.1:18878-40572 GCA_027576715.1 Erythroxylum flavicans
ACCCTCGCGGGGCACGAATTCGGGTATCACTGTCGATATCGGGTTCGGGTCCGGCGGGAGTTGGGGTGTTACATAAGAACTATAATGAGTATCTTAAGCATTTTCATGTCATTAATCACTAAGTGTTATGGAATAAGTATACAATCAATTAAACACATATCAATTTTAAAGGAAAATAGATAATATCTTCAAGTATCATAATTTCATACATTATCATGTGGATGATATTTTAATAACTAGTTAAAATATTGCTCAACATATTACACATCTTAAATTTGCAAATTTATGTGAACAACATGGTTCATCTCTTTTTGAGAAAAAAGCTAAGATATGTCAGGTTGAAATGAAGATAAACGGTAAGGGAGTTAAACTTCAATCTCATATCCTCAAAAAACTTCACAATTACCTGATAAGTTAATAAATAAAAAACAAATCCAAAATTTTTTATAAGTATTAAATTATGTTTCAAATTTTATTCAAAATCTAGCTAAGTAAGAAAACCTTTTCAAATGCTTTTAAAGAAAATCAAATATTTGAATTTTCACCCTATTTGATTGATAGGTAAAGAAATTTAAGATTTTGTATACTACATTACCAAAACTTTCTTTACCATATGAAAAGATAAATTATGATAATTCTAATATCAAGATGAATGAGTCTTTTACAAGTATACTTCTGGAACTTTTACAAATACTCAACAAAGATATCATATAAATGAAAAGAAATTGTTGGTGGTAGTAAAAAACTATAAAAAACTTTATTATTTTTTATTACCTAAAAGATTTTTATTAAGAACTGATAATACTCAAGGTAAGGTTTTATTCAAAATAAGCTACCCTCCAAACCTAAATATAAAAGAATTATTAAATGGTAAATTTTATTAGAAAAATATAACTTTGGTATTGAGATTAGCAAATCTAATAACAATGTTCTTACAGATTTTTTAACTAGAGTTGGTCAACCTCAAAGAAGAGATATTTGACTTATTAAAGTAGATGTTCGAAGATATCAATACTTGCTAAGCATAAATTAAAGATTTATTAGATATTGCAAACTTTAAATCAATAATAAAAGAAGTCGTAGAGTTACTTCTTTCATTTTTTCATATATGGCAAACCAAGATAAACCATTATAATTATTTAGAGCAAAAACCTTATAGCTTAGTCAACAAAGCTAAGTTAGTGGAGGATTCATCATCCACATGCTCTTCTTCCCTGATAAAAAAATCAACTAATCCACAAATTAAACCAAAAAAGGTTATTTTTGATAATATTTCACTCAGGCAAGATACTACAAGTAAAGTGATGATACAGAGAAATAATATGATTGATAGTCTTCCAAAGAGCCATCTTGTTGTTCAAGCATATTATACAGTAATGGGAGATTTATACACTCTACAAAATAGTGATACCTGCTATATTGACTTCTCAGGGATATATCGTACCTTGAACTTTTTACTAGGAGCTCATCCTTAAGCTATTAAAGATTTGTATGATTTTGGAACGATAAATGCTATATACTTAACTAATTCAAAGTTTCCTGAGTTATTATTACTATCCAGATATATTCAAAAAAGGTTAATGATTGTGATTTAATTATCAAAAAAGGTTAATGATTGTGATTTAATTAACTTTACTTTAATCCCTAAAGATACCTCGATATTCAAGATATTATATGTTGATCTATATTTTCATGAAGATGAAAGATATGATGCCTATCATTTCATCACTTTAGGAAAGGAAGAACATTTTTCCATTACTATGGATACTAACTTAAGGAAAGAATTTTCTAGATACACTGAAAATGATATCCATTACAAGAGAGGAATTTGTATAAGAATCGTTATTTCTGGCATGGAGGTTAAGAAAAGATTTTGAACCTATACTAGAAAGAGTAATTTTTCTTCTCTAATGATAGCTCCAACTAAGAAGTCATCATTAGCTGTTGAAAATTTTGTAAAAATGAAGATAAGCATGATTGAAAAAAAAGACTAAAATCTTGTCTTGAGGCATAAAGAAGGTTCTGTCATCTTCAAAAAAAACATATAGAAAATATTTGTCCTTCTTATACAAGTGGTTGGAAGACTTTCAAAGAAAAAGCTTAAGCATCAGGAGTATCCACCTACTGTGATGACTTTAAGTCAGAAAGATAAGAAGATTATGTGGAAAGCACTCCAACCACTCATATGAAAGAAAATCCACTATCGATAAATATAGAATCTACTTTCTAAAAAGCTGATATAATGTAATTTATGTTAATTTAGAATATGGATGTTAAATCTGCTTTTATAAATAAAGCCCCATGTAGGGTAATAAAAAGGGCATCGACCATTCTTTATGTTTCTCATCTCAATAATCTCTTCTGATATGAAATACAATGTCTTCTTCTGTAGGTACAGTTCTCAATTTCCATTTAAAACCTTATTTTTCTCCTAAAATCTTTAGTATTTTCCTTAAGGTAGGAAACGAAGTAAGGTTGTGTTGGACTTTGTTGAAAAGCATCAAGTGTAGTTACCATATTATAAGGTTAGACTTAAAATGCACGTTAAAAGACTCGACAAACACTCTATAAAGCTATGGTCAATTAACTAAAGATATAGGTATGGAAGCGTAATGGACCCTTTAATTTGGAAATTTTGAAAACTATTATACATATAATTATATCATGACTTCTTATTTTCTAGAAAAATTCATATATGGATTATCTAGAATAGATTTAAATTCATTAGAATCTATAAATGAGATAATTACATCACTCTTTCAAGAAGTTAGTAATGTTATAACAAATAATGATAAATTAGAGGATGAATATTTGATTTGCATCTCTTTAATTTTTTATATTATTAGTAGCTTAGATATGATACAAATTTTTATTCCCTTATGTGTTTGATTTTCCTCTAAATGGTACCAGAGCTATGGCAATTTGATGTACAACTTATGAAGATATCCATCAACAAATTCAAAGTAAAAGATATTTGATATCCAACATCAATAAACATATATGAGAAATAAAATATTGTTATTTACAGCTAAGAAATTACATCACTATCTCTTTAGATACTTTATTAGATTTCAAAGCAACAATTTTCGAATATCAGCTAAAAAATCAGTAGTATAAAGATGAGCATCAAGAGTGACATCATATCTACCATGAGCATTTTATATTACATCTAGATATAGGTTATTAAAGATGTTTCATCTTATGCTTTTAAATATGAATGATTGTCCTTATTGTGATCATTTACTTTTTGAAATAAATAAACTTGATAGTCATGTACAAGAAGCTCATATTGAATTAGATCATCGTATTATTTAGAAATTGTCATAAAAAAGCTATAAAAGCAGTTAAAACAATGATGGACGAATATGATGTAATATATCAAAGATGTAAAAAACTGCAAATAGAAGCTCATTTAGAAATGACTATACATTTTAAAACTTATCATCTAAATGGTTGAAGACAAATATTTAAAATTAAAACCTGTAAGATTAAAATTAGAAATTGATTTGGCATAAATTCAAAAAAAGATATAATATTATGGAATAACACTCTTTTCCATATAGAAAAAACTTCAAAAAAAATCATGGATATTCAAGATATGATGGAAAAATAATCAAAACAAATATAGAGAATAAATCTAATATATATCCTAAGGAAATGCGTATATTTAATCTATAAAAATGAAAATTCCTCCTAATTATAGATAAAATGGAAAACTTTATGTGAGCTTTTGCTTCAAAATTTTAAGAATTAAATGAATAGATAGAAAATTTAAACTTAGAAACTTAACATATATAAAGTCATATTTAGTTAAATAAGAAATTCACTAGAATCCTAATATTAGTGAGATACCTAGTACTTGTAGAAATTTACCTCTGGGTATCCATCACAAAGTTTTAATATACCTAATTTAGGATATGATGGAACTATTATGATAACCAAAGATAAAGATAATTTTACACCAATTGATAAAATGAGAACATAAGCTATAAATCTTTTTTTAATATATTTAGATATAAATTACATCTGAAATATAGAAGAAGCAATAGATAAATAAGAAATAGCTCTAAGAGTAGTTGTTATTATTAATAAAATATAATATGAAACAACAAAAAAGATTTCTAGAAAAATTTTAGTCAATAACTCTCTCAGATTTTGGAAAAAAATTCGATGAAAACTAAAAAAACTCCATATTTAATCTAGATAATGCTATAGCAAATCTAATAACTAAAGCTATTAAAACTTTTAGATTTGAATTTTTTGGATTGCATCCAAAATATAGAAGCAATAGATAAATGGGAAATTGCTTTTAGGCCCTATTTGATTGGCAGGAAAGTAAAGTGAATTTAGCATCTGATTCTTTGGAAAATAAATATATGGAAATTAAAGATATTCACATTCTTATTTTTATTAATTTTATTAATTGTATTAATTACATTTTTATTATTAAATTCCTTATTGTGTTGAGAGAGAGGGAATGGTTGAATTGGCTAGCGTATTTTTTAGATTAAATTCTTGAGAAAAATAACCTAAATACCAAGGGGGTGATGGGATTTAGAATTCAAGTAAAGTGTTATTACTTTCTCTAGATTGGGAAAGTTTTTTAATTTCCTAACTACTCCAAAAAATGAACCAAACATGATAATATAAATTTTACAAAAAAAGATTACTTTCTCAAGCAAGAATTCATGCCAATCAAACAAGGGCTTAAGGTAACTGCTGTTATTAATAAAATGGATTATGAAACAATTAAAAACTTTCTAAAAAACTTTAGTCAATAGCTCTCGCAGATTATGGAAAATTTTAGATGAAAACTTAAAAAACTCAATATTTAATCCAGATAATGATATAGTAAATCCAATAACTAGAGTTGCTAAAACTTTTAGATTATAATTTGTTGGAGAAGGAAATATTTTAAAAGATACAGCTACAATAGGAAAATATATGTTATGGCATTCCAAAGATTGTAGTTATGTGATATATGTGAAATCAATAGATATATTTGTATTTTCTTATATTATTATTATCATCTCTATAATCAAGTCGATAATATACAAATTTATTTAAAGATTTTTTACTCAAAGATCTTTGATCCATGGAGAAATAAATTAGAAGCAACCGACAATATTGGTATATAGATATCTTAGGAAAAATAATTTCCTTTTTAAAGGATAAATTAAGTGAATGGTGTGATGACGCTATATTACTAAAGAAAAGTAAGGGATAAAGAAAAAATGTTCATTATGTTATTATGACTTTAAAATGCCTACTATGATAAGATGTGATTGCCCTTATTATTGTAATAAAATAAAAATAAATGTAAAGAGAAGAAATATTTTAAGAAAAGATACTTCAAGAAGTGTAAAGCAAAATATTATAAGAAAAAAAAAGGATACAAACCTAGAAAACCTATGTTTAGAAGAAATAAGTAAAGAAATAAAAAGCTAATTGAATGTCAATGATATTATCGTAAAGAAAAAGGATAATGCCAGAATGAATGTCCTAAAATATTTAATAAAAATAGAAATAAATGATGAGATAAATAAAATGATAGAAGATGAAGATTTTATTAGAATTGATACTTTTGAGGAATGCTCTTCTGAAGAAAGCATTTTTATAATAATAGGTACAAATATGAAGAAACTTTAAATTTGGAAATAAATGAGTGAAAGAGGAGAATCTTCTAATGCTCAAATTGATAGTTAAATAATAGATACTAAAGTAGAAATATCTGAAAAATATGGTGATTACAGTCAAGAAAATCTAATTGATAGGAAAATGCTTAAAAAGATTCAGAATACTATGCATTCAATAAATTCTTATAGTAGAGTTAATATGACATTGGTAGAAAATGCTTAAAAAGATTCAGAATACTATGTGAACAAGTATCGACAAGAAACCCTTTTAATTATCCTCCATCATTTTTAGTAGCTATCTAACTATTGTTTAATTCAATGGATGCCTACAACACACCCTTTCTTACTGTTTCCTCTCGTCCGATCAATTAAGAGTTTTAATGAGAGCTACCACCCCTCTACCATCTCAAGAATTTTTGGCAACTGGTTTTAGGTTTTAGGTTTATTTTACTAGAAGAAGCAATACATGGAGTTATAGTAGCGCTATTCTTGGCCTAATTAACATCCATGAGTTGAAGGATTATGGTATGGTGTCGTTAGGCCATTTAATTTATATAAAATGTCACAAGGAGAGGCAACCTCATCACCTTAATGAATCTGACCAACTTATGGATGTCCAAGTCATATCCTCAATCTTGTAATACAATGTTAAATCGAGTGAATTGTTCAAATGTGAGTCGTTAAGTTTACAACGTTATGGTTTTACATATGTGGTGTCAGGGGATAAAATTTATGTATCTAGAGGTAAATCTAATTTGATTAGTGCTAGAGTTATTAGTTTATGTCCTTGCAGCCAATTGGTAGGTTGTAATTTGATGTATGACATTATTATTTAATTAATAAAGACATTATTTATCTTTAAATATTATGTTAATTACATTTGATATTTTAATAGTAAAGGTAAAAATCCTTAGAATAATTACTATGTAATTGAAATTATGATGAGATCATAATTATGAGATTCAATTTATATTTATGTATTATAACCATATGTTCCTAGTTGTAATCATAAATTAAAGTATAGAGATACTTTAACTAATATGTGGTTGCTTATTAGAAAAAAATTTCGTTGAGCTGGCTTGGTTATAAGGATCTCAAATGGAATATTATTTGTATGTTTGTGAATTTCTTCATTATGATGGTTGTATAATTGATCCTTAAACTTGAGATTACCAAGGTATCTCGTGTATAAACTACTGTGTTTTGATGCTACTTATAAATTGTCCTAGGATAATTCGCTCGATAGTACTTAGATATAGTATGAACTATATGGAGATAGTTGAGTAAGTTAATAAAGGATTCGTTACTCTAAAGTAATTAGAGAGAATATTCTACTGTTCTTGAATAGTAGCGATTTAAGGAATTCTCTTGTCAGAGTGAATGAACATTTGAAAAGGTATTTTCAAATATCAATTATAAATCAATTACTAATTAGCAAAAACGAACATAATTGAATACAAAAGAGTAAACACTATATTTATACTCTGTCCAATTAGAATATTGGATGACAAACGGATTAAATGATACATCATAACTATGCATGGATAGGTTAAGTCATACCACTTTGATATTCCTAATATTTGAATGGTCATGACATGTTGCTAGACGTCAATCTTGATCTATAACTATAAACTGTTTAATTGAAGAATTAAAGTTAAATGAAAATGAGTTTTAATTTACTAATTCTAATTATGAGTTAGAATTATACTTTGTGATCATTACCAATATATTAAGAACCTAATGGGTCATATATAAAGAAAATTTTAAAAGAGAAAAATCAATTTTAATTAAGTTCGACTTAATTATAAAGTTTGAGAACCTTTAGAATCAAATATGAGATATTTAATTTTATTTAAATTAAATTAATTATAATTAGAGTTAGACTTTAATTATAAATGATGTGTTTGGTTTTAATAGAAATTGACTCAATTATAAAGTTTGAGAAACTATAAGAATCAAATATGAGATATTTGATTTATTAAAATTAAATTAATTATAATTAGAGTTAAACTTTTATTATAATTGATGTATTTAATTTTAATAGAAATTAAAAACCCCTAATGTTTTTTTAAAATAAAAATAAACATAAGGAGCTGGCACTGCTGTATTAAGCTTCTCAAAAGTTGAGTGATTTCAACAATAAAATCGAATTATACATGATTTTATATTTTATAATTCTAGTTTAGTTTTTCAAATTATTCAATTATTAATATTCGATTGAAAATTGTAAAATTTTATGTTTATGCTGTGTCCTTAATTTGATCACAATTAGTTTACAACATGAGTACATGATCCTACACTCTATTTTTGAACTTCTTTGCTAACATGAGCACATTAAGGTGCAAACGTGTTGGAGTAACATGGCAAGGCAAGATCCATGTTGTAGGAGGCTTTGTAATGAGAGGTTGGGTCAGATAAAACAGTAACGTTTGTGTCAGAACGGAGCTCCGCCGAGGTGTTTCGTGTTTGAGATGGAAACAGGGAGTTGGGACTTGGTTGCCGGCATGTGGCAATTAGACGTACCACCAAATCAGACCGTGGTGGTGGATGGGAAGATGCTGAGTTCAGGCGACTACTTCAAACCCTGGAAAGGTATCATTGATTCGTATGACAGGAAACTTAGAATATGGAGTGTGGTGGACGTATCCTACTCACAGGCTCTTAAATTCACCAATTTTCATGTCAGAAAAGTGGACACCAACCTAACAGCACTTCCTAACTATGGCACCAATTGGATCCCATCTATGCTTTTTGGCGGCATATCGGATGGCTGGGGAATCTTCACGTACAATCTCGATGATCAACATACTTGAGACAGACATGCGGAGGAGCATGGAGCCCTTAAAAGAGGAAACAAAGAAATAACTCTGCACCCATTGCTGACTGCTGTGTTTGTTTAAGTCTCTTGTTTTTCTTTTCGTGGAACTAAGCATAGAATAATCTTTATATGTGGGCTAAATATCTCTAAACCTCACCAACAAGATTGCTCAGTTAATTGTATATTATTAAAGAATCATGTAATAAGATTTCCTCAAGGAAAAATGCTTAATAGTCTGATGATTCATATCTGTCTGTCCGTCTGTCCGTCTGTACAGAAATGGAAACTGCACACATCCATTGTCATGTAGCTTCTTCCTTCGCAACATCACTTATGCTTATTACTTTTTCATTTCTCTCCAACTTTTCCTAGCTTAGGTACTATTTAGTGCCATAAAAAAAAAAAAGGTCGATAATCTTGTTTAGTTAGTCAAAGACAAGAAAGCCGTACTTACCTGCCCTAATTAACCAACATATGGTTGGCATTGACTTCTTCCTTGTCGGCCTAATTTCAGGAGTCCAAGCCCAAACTGTCACAAAATAATGTCCGACCTTACTTGCAGATATCCATGTATATACTTTCCATCAAAAGAAGAGAAAGGCAGCGTACTAGAAATGAAACGCGAGAAAGAAAAGAAATCGAAAAGCGAAGGTGGAAAAGTATACCGTTTCACGTGAATGAGCTCAGCCCCCATGCACTCACTTGACCACCTCGACTCCCCGATGCTGACCTGTCCCATCCCCGCCAAGTTCTTCTCATCTGATGCAAAACTGCGATCCATCGAGGCTTATTGTCTCGTTACACACGCAACATCACACACCTGCGACTCGTCCTACCGTAACACGTGTGGTTTGCTATAGCCTACAGTTTGTTAAAGGTTTTACGTTTTTTACCCACCTGACCGTTTGACCACGCTCCACATCCCCAGCTATCACTTTGTTCTATTTGAAAACTGATCTGGACCGTTGATTGTAGGGGGACAATCTCGACAATTTTGATGCCAGCTTGTTGGTTAAAACCTGAAAAGCCCGAGACTAGAAGCTGACATGTTGGTGCCGCTGATTCCGGGGTAAAATTGACCTTTCATCTTTTTATTTTCCTTTTCTATTTGTTTTATTTTGTAAGATTAAAAATATTTTTTTTACATAATTAAAAAATTTTTAAATTCTTAATCTTTAAAATTTATTCTCTTTATTTTATTTCATAATTATTTATAAGATGAATTGATTTGCGAGACTTACCATTGAACTTGGTAGTTTACTTTGGGTCCGGCTCGATTTAGGTTAATCCGATCTAAAATAAATGGTCAGATTTGATTTTTTTTTTCAAAAGATGGAATCACTCAAACTCAGGTCCAGGTGCCTTATGGTGGATCCAACAACAGCTGTCACCTCGACCTATTATCATCCCTTAATTATGTTTGGTCAGAAGCCATGAAGACACAAGGAAAGATAATAATAGCACAATGTGAGTGCGTTGGCGATAGTGTGGCGGGGATTCTCAAACTTTTGCAGACAAGACACGTGATATTAAAATTGACCGTACAATATTAGGAGAAAACTAAATGTAAGTGTCTGTTCTGTTGCCAATTTGGAGACATCAAAGAAAGAAATATAAAAGGGATTACTATTTGCTGCTCTTCTTCTAGGTCTCTGGTTGGTTGCAAAGTCGAAGCACGCTCACTTATCTAGGTTACCCTGAGTTACCTATCAATCTATAGGCTCTAGCTGCCTGCCATTGAACCCACTATGGAATGGAAGCAATAACAAAAGTTTGGTCTTCATATTCTGCCCGTATTAGTCATGTAATTAAAAGAGCGCTTCGGACTGGACAGTTTTGGGTTGTTAGTTGATAGACTTCGTTTCTTATAATAATTTTCAGGTTCCCAGGTGAGAATGCTATATTGTTTGAGGGGAATCTAAAGTAACTTTAAACATTATACATTTACAATATGCTGGGGAAGCTTCCCGCATCCATTTATTTGCACCTACTAGGTGCCACATGCCCAGCCCATTTATGTAAACATTTGTTGTTTTTCCTGAAGGTAGTTACAGGATGGTAGGAGAAAAAAGAAACGAGGCTAGTGAATGGGAATAGCTCACACCTTTAATCTTGCATGTTATGTGTCTATAGTTTTCTGTTAAATGTCTCGCATTGAGACATTGAATGGTATGTTTTGAGCATGAATGTGACGTTGGCCTCTTAAAGTTGGCAAAAAGTTGGAAGATAATGCTAATTGGACTTGGAAGAAGCAAAAACAATTGAATAGTCCATGGAATGGCAAGCCCTCACTTTATTGCAAATTGCTCCTAAAATGAAAGACATGGCAAAGACAGGTCATTGGGCCTTTCCCTTAAAGATTTTTGTTCCAAAATTGGGTGGGGCGATAACAAGTGTTCTGATAAACAAAATCTTCTTATACTAATAAAAAAAAGATTTAACATTCCTCAAGTTGTGTTTGGCTAATCGTAAGATTTTTAATAGAATGAAATATAATGGAATAGTTTATAATGAAATGTAAATAGATTAATATTATAAAATCATTATTTGAAAGGGATAAAAGTGTTCATAATGTAATATAGTAAAATGTTGTTTATAAGATGGGTGAAATGAAATGTAACATATGTATAATAATAATGAATGATTTTTATATTCTTGATAGAATAATGGAGTATTATCTTGCTGCTTGTTATTAGGATTGAGGGTATAATTGATATTATAAAAATTTATTGAAGATATATTAGGTAGTACATATTTATCATTTTATATTACATCTTAAATCTTCGAACAGTAACTCATTTTTATTGTTTAGAAAAGAACAGAATATAATGTAAAACCTTCCCATTCTATCTTATTCAATTCTATTTCATTATAAACCCTCATTTTAAACGATAGAATAAGATTATATTTCATTCCATTCTATTACTAACCGTCTTATCAAACATACCCTAAATATAAAGTGCAACAAATCATTATTATTTAAAATAATAATGGTCATTAATAATCACTATAACCGTTGAACTTCACTTTTTCCAATTTTAAATGCATTGCTTAATCTGATTTTACCCAAAATTACATATAATATGGTAAAAGAAGTAAGTCTATTTTCTTTGGTCGTCTAAGTTTGTTGTCGTATTTTCTTCATTGGTAAGCAAAAAGGACGAATTGTTGTGGCTGCCGAGCCTGCCTAATTAGTAACCATGGTCTACCAACAGTGATAAAGTTGACGGAATCTCCTTTGCGTTATTTCTTTCCAAGCGTGTACTCTTTACTACTTGCAGAGTGCAGATATTTCTACGCTATGCCTCCTCAACTCACTTGGCATTTGGCAGAGCAGTTGATGTTATAAGAGTCACTGAAAGATACGAAGGATAGATGAGAGAATTTTTGCCTTGTATATTGCAGTCACTGTGTTGTATATTTATACATCATATGTACAACTGAATCTGGTAAGGAAAATCAGGAGCGGATCGTAATATAACAGAATAGTACAGGGGTTGTTATTTGTAACGATATACTATGGCTAACACTCCCCCGCAGACGGAGCAGGAGGAGGCTGAATGCTCAGACTGGAGCAAAATTCTCGAAAGATGTCGCGGGAGAGACCTTTGGTGAAGATATCGGCAAACTGTTGTGTGGAGGGAACATGGAGAACTCTGATGTGGCCGAGAGCGACTTTGTCTCGAACAAAGTGGATGTCAATCTCGACATGTTTGGTTCTCTGGCGGTGGACGGGGTTGGCGGTGAGAAAGACTGTACTGACGTTATCACAGTAAATGAGTGTGGCTTTGGGTGGGGAACAGTGTAACTCAGTCAGTAGTTGCCGTAGCCAGGAGACTTCTGCGACAGCGTTCGCTACCCCTCTATACTCAGCTTCAGCACTCGATCTTGAGGTGGTGGATTGCCGTTTGGATGACCAAGAGAGTAGGTTAGGGCCGAGAAAAACACAGTATCCGGAGGTGGAGCGCCGAGTGTCAGGGCATCCACCCCAGTCGGCGTCAGAGTAGGCGACTAAATCCATGCAGCTGGAGCGATAGAGGTGTAAGCCATGTGATAGGGTGCCCTTGATGTATCGGAGAATGCGCTTCAGAGCAGCAAGGTGCGGTGCGCGGGGATCATGCATGAATAGACAAATTTGCTGGACTGCATAGCAGATGTCGGGCCTTGTAAAGGTGAGATATTGTAGGGCGCCGGCAAGACTTCTATACAGTGTAGGGTCTTGGACTGGAGGGCCAGATGTGGCTGACAATTTCGTCTTTGTGTCAACAGGAGTAGCGGAAGAGTGACAATCAAGCATATGGGCTTTCTTGAGGATTTCCTCGGCATAGTGTTGTTGCGAGAGCAACAAACCTGTGGTGGTGGGGATTACAGAGATGCCAAGGAAGTGTCGGAGGGGGCCAAGATCCTTCATGGCAAATTCTGTGCGAAGTGCAGTGATGATGTCCTGTAACAGCTTGATGGAGGAAGCAGTCAGAATAATGTCATCAACGTATAGGAGGAGCAAGGCATGGTGAGGGCTGTTTCTGAGAATGAACAGGGAAGGATCGGACTTGCAGCAAGTAAACCCCAACCGTAGAAGGTGAGAAGCGAAGCGATGGTACCAGGCCCGAGGGGCCTGTTTAAGTCCATATAATGCTTTGTGGAGCCGGCAGATGTGATCTGGTTTGGATGGGTCGACAAAACCTGGTGGTTGTTGGCAGTAGACGGTCTCGTTGAGAGAACCATGCAGAAACGCATTTGTAACGTCCAACTGGTGAATAGGCCAGGAGCGTGCGAGGGATAAGCTGAGGATTGTCCGAACCGTGGTGGGCTTGACGACTGGACTGAACGTCTCATCGTAGTCGATACCAGGTCGTTGATGGAAGCCCCGAACAACCCATCGTGCCTTGTAGCGTTCTAGCGTCCCATCGCTGCGGAATTTGTGCCTGAAAAGCCATTTTCCACTAACAACATTAGCATTAGCTGGGCGGGGAATGATATCCCACGTGCCGTTCTTAATCAAAGCACTGAATTCATCTATCATGGCAGAGCGCCAGTTAGGGTCCGAGAGTGCCTGTCGGTAAGTCTTGGGAATTGGTGAGAGAGAGGAGCTATCGGCAAGTAGGGAGAAGGGGGTACGAGGTTTGAAAATACCAGATTTGCTGCGTGTTTGCATGGGATGGGAAGCAGATTGTAGGGTTGGGGGGTGGGGTGGAGCGATGGTGGTGTGGGAGGGAGGGGGCCGAGGAGAGTGTGAGATGGTGGGCTGGGAGGCTGGTGGAAAGGAAGTGCGCGTCCCAGACACCGGACAGAAAGGCTGGAGAAAAAGTGGGTCAGAATCCATAGGACATGAGGGTTCAACGAGGGGCGGGGAAGTGCATAACAACGAGGAGTAAGGGAAGGCGGACTCATTAAAGGTGACGTGTCGGGAGATGATAACACGACCAGAGTGTAAATCGAGACACCGATAGCCTTTGTGAGAGGATGAGTAACCGAGGAAGATACAGGTTAGTGATCGAGGTGACAGTTTATGAGGAGATACGGAGGTGAGGTTGGGGTAGCAAGCACAACCGAAGACTCGTAAGTGGGAGTAAGATGGTGGAGACCCGAATAAGATATGATGAGGGGACAGGTAACGTGAGGGTTTAGAAGGTAAGAGATTGAGGAGGTGAGCGGACACATGAAGTGCCTCAACCCAGAATGTGGGCGGCAAGTGGGCTTGGAGAAGAAGAGTACGAATCATATTATTAATTGTACGGAGCATGCGTTCTGCATGGCCATTTTGTTGAGAGGTGTACGGGCAAGAGAAGCGAAAAGAGAGGCCGTGAGATGTAAAGAATGATTGAAGAGTGGTGTTTTTAAATTCGGTGCCATTATCGCATTGGAGTGATTTTATTTTGCTGTGAAAGTGAGTTTGGACATAGTGATAAAATGCAATAAAAGTAAGGGAGACTTCAGACTTTAGGCGTAAGGGAAAAACCCATAAATAGTGGGAATAGTCATCAAGGAATATAAGATAGTATTTAAATCCGGAAACACTCATAACAGGGGAAGTCCAAATGTCTGAGTGAATAACATCAAACGGAGCACTAGAACGAGAAGCTGAACTGGAGAACGGAAGACGGGTGTGTTTGCCGAACTGACACGCTTCGCAAAAGGGGAGAGCAGACTGGGTGGATGAGATGAGTTTGTGTTTGAGCAAGTGGAAAAAGACCGGTTTGCCAGGATGTCCGAGTCGGCGATGCCAGATAGTGGTGGTGGAGGGGTTGATGGCTGCAAGTGCTGTATGTTGGGAAGTGGATGGCAGGAGCAATGGGTAAAGGTGCCCGGAGCTATTGCACCTTAGTTTCAACGTCTTGGTCTGCAAGTCCTTGATAGAGAAACCAAACGGGTCAAATTCTATTGCACAGTTATTATCATGCGTAAATTTACGCACAGAAATTAAGTTTTTAAGAATGTGGGGTGTGACCAGGACATTATTAAGTTTGAAGGAGGTATCGGAAATGGTGGTGTGACCAACATGGGTGACAGGGATTGTGGACCCATTACCAACGACTACATGCATAGGAGAGTCAGTGCTAAAATTAAGAGGGCAGGTGAGATTACCAGAGGTAGTACGGCTCATATGGGATGAGGCACCGGAGTCCATGTACCAAAGCTTGTCCTGGGATTGTGTGCTAGATAAGTTGGCGAAGGATTCTGCAAGCTGGGAAGGAGTGTAAAGCTGCTGTCCGGGCCATGGGGTGGGTGGCACGTGGGGGACAGATGTAGGCGTGGCAGGTTGGAAATAGGGAGGTGGTGGAGCAGTAGGTTGGGTCGGCAGATAGGAAGGAGATTCAAAACCCATGAAGTGAGCTTGGTGAGGGACAGTGTCGACCGGTCGAGCAGACGTCCAGGGGATATGGGTTGTTGGGCTTCGACCCAATAGGCCAGGGGCAGCAGTACTGGCAGGAGAAAAATTGGTCGGAGTACCTGCAGATGGGAATTGTTGCCAGTATCCATAACCAGTAGATTGGTGGTTGCGATAGTGCCTGCGAGTGGTGCCACGTCCACCTCGATATCCACGGTTGTCATGGCGGTCTCCACGTCTAGACGTGCCAGTCCGAGTGTGCTGCGGATGGTCTTGCAAACGTGTTGCAGCGTACAGGACAGTAGAGGAGGAGTCTGGATTGGAGGCGTCCATGGTGGAGATACGAGTTTCTTCCATGAGGAGGAGAGAACGGACGTTGAGGAAGGACGGGAGAGGCGTCTGAAGGCTGATGGCATTTATCAACCCACGGTATGGATCTGGGAGTCCTTGGAACAGCTGGAGGACCAGTTGTCGATCGGAGAGTGGGTGATCGACATCAGCAAGGTTGTCGGCGAGATTTTTGAGTGTCTCACAATATTCATGGATGCTCATGTGACCCTTCTTAATAGAAGTGAAACGAGCGGTGAGTTGGGTAGCACGGAAGTCCTTGTTGTCCCGAAAGAGAGATTCAACAGCAGTCCAAATTTGGTGAGCGGTGGCCCCAGAGGTGAGGACCATATTGCAGATGTCGTCTGAGATTGTGCTATAAATCCACGTAAGAAGTGTGGAGTCTGCTCGGTGCCAGTCATCATCAATAGGAGAAGAGGGTGTGGAGGAACCATCAAGGTGTCCTTTAAGCGAGAAACGAGTGGCGTTGATAAGGAAGAATTCACGCCACTTCTTGTAGTTTGGATTTTTCATGTTGAGAGTGACAGGAATGAGAGTCCTGATGTTGGTCACTGCTTGAGCTAATTGAGCAGGAGTAGGGCCAGAGTTGGAGGTACCGGAAGCAGCTTCGTCGGTGGAGGCAGTAGACATGGGGACAAAGAAGGAGAGAGAAAAAAAGAATTGAGAGAGGGTATTTGGGATCAAGACCTATGCTCTGATACCATGAAAGATACGAAGGATAGATGAGAGAATTTTTGCCTTGTATATTGCAGTCACTGTGTTGTATATTTATACATCATATGTACAACTGAATCTGGTAAGGAAAATCAGGAGCGGATCGTAATATAACAGAATAGTACAGGGGTTGTTATTTGTAACGATATACTATGGCTAACAAAAAGGGAACAGAAGAGGCTAGAAGTGAAGATGGAGAAAGTGCGTACCCAAAAGAAAAATTCAAAGAAAAGGAGACATGGCGAGATGAACATGGCAAGAGGGGCAGATGAAGTGGCAGTCCAGGTGCAGTTAGATCTGCGGATTCACCACCTCAACAGGATGTCATTCTCTCTATCTGCTTGTATGTTTGGATTTAGTGAAACGTACAGGTTTGAATCACGAAAATAGTCTTTTATAGCATATATCGATAACTCTTTCTAAATTTTTATAAAATAGAGAGTCTTTTGTGCATTGAATAACTTTGAAATAGCTATGCATGCTAATCTTCTGAAAATTTATATCAGAAAAACCACTGCTTCGGCCTTTTAGTGGCATTTTCCTTTGGATTTTGCGTATGTCATAACTGGGCCTAATCCAGCAAATTCAAAACTCAGCGATCTCCATTCCGAGTCATCTGCTGCCTTGATTGGCTAGTGGAGTTAGATAGCAAAGATAAACTGCAATCTTTTTCGTTGGAAACATACTTGAGCTAGTGTCTCTACAATTAACAAGAGCACAAGAGTCTCAGTTTTTTCCTTCCGCAGTACTGAAGAATGGTTATATGCATGTAGTTGATTATAGTAGCACATGTATGATTCGTTTTCGCTACCATAAATGGGTGAAGAATTAGAAATTCTAGCATTAACAAAAGTTGCAGATTGAAACAATTCCGACTATTTGGTCAAATCCAACTTGACGACAAGAAATCATTGAAGACTAGAAGTGGATCAAAACTGAAGAAAAGTTTACATCAGTGACTTCTGATCACTTTTGTAAAGTTTCAGCCTTCGCCTAACTAGGGAGAACATACATACTGAAGTTCTAAACAGAAAGGAAATAATGATCTAAAATCTACAAACTTTTGTTTTGATGGTCATACAAGTTATCTACACTCATTTCTGTAGCATTCCCTGGTCCTGTTATTTTACTGAATGTAGGATTAGCTGCAATTTGTGGCGCATATAATGCTCCTGTTATCACATTCATAGAATCCTTGGAGTTGTTGCAGTTTTGATATACCCTTGAATGTGCTGGAGATGCTTGGTGTTGATAGAGTTGATCACAAGATGCAAACGGTATGTCAGGCGGTATATGAGCCAGTGGATTTTCTAAACCAGCTTCAGAAGGAAAGGCAGCAACTTCCTGCTTTTGTTGAAACTGACCTCCAAATCCACTTATATGTACATAGTCATCTATAACCTGACATTGAGCGGGGTTCATTGACACCGTTGTATTTTCCTCGGGGAGATTAAGTACTTCATCCAATGAATCCACTCCTGGAAGGTTATTACTTCCATTGCAACTTCCAACTTGTGCATCAATCAAGCACTGGTTATCGAGATTATATAAAGCTTCATCTCTGGCGACACCATGACCGTGGTAAAAAACAGGATAAATTTGAGAGCATTTATGCCAAGAGAAATCTGAATTTGCTTGAACGAAGCTTTGGCAAGGAAGAGTTGAGTTTAATTGTGTGGATGAAACATGAGCTACCAGTCTTCCAGTTTGATCCTTTGCCAAAGCATCTCCATAAGAATTCATTCCTTGATTCCAAACCCTTGCATTGTTGATAAATTGTTCATTTGAATACGCAAAATCCACGACTATGTTGGCATGAATGAGAGTTAATGATGTAGGACAAATAGAAGAATTATTAACTAGTACCTAAAACTCATAAAATTAGAAAATATGGTTGGCATTAAGCTGCTGAAATATTAGGTTTTAAGGTTGAATTTTGTCGATAAATATAGAATTTTCAGATTTTGTATAGCTGAAATTTTAAAGTTTGATTGTCTGAAATTTAGATTTCAGAAATTATAGATTTTAAGTTGTTTTGCATCAGCTAAGAGTGTGATCTGAAACCGAAAACATGATTAACAAAGCAACCTGAATATACCTGATATCGGTGAAGTTAGTTTATTACAAGACAGGTGACGCATTCCGTCACAAGGCCGAGTTTGTGGACGGAGTCCCATAGGCATAGATACAGTAAGAGATGGAGGAGGCAACTGCATTCCTTTCGGCATATTCAGAATACGAGGATTACAGCGAATTCCATTTTCATCTGGGAAGGTTGGCGACCACGGCATACTTGGGAAAGCTTTCTTGGTGAGCTCTAGCAACCGGTCGTCGCATTGCAAAAGCTTCTCATAGTGCTTGTCAAGTGATCCCGGTGGAAACACAAGATAGTGCGACCTGAGCATATACACCATTGGGTTCGTTAGGTATTTTATTAAATTCCATTCTGACAGAATGTTAACAGGTGGGTGATGTCCAGACCTGTACTTGTTAGCTTGCCCACCAGTAAAATCCGAGGTTGAACTCCAAATGGTATGCTTTCTTGGCTGTGGATCAACTTCCATGAAAAAGGTGGGTCGCTCATTTAACTGCATCAATTCAATATTATGGAGTCGGTGAGAAGTTCCTTTCATTTTGTATGCAAATTGTAAGGAAAAACAAAACCTCAATTTCCAGAACTGCAGGCTTCTTGTCCTGAATGTTAGCTTGCATGGCTATTATATTATACCATTGAATTTCAATCTTTCTCTTCAACCTCCCTTCCAAAATCTCCCACACCAACTTCCTTTTAGCAAAATAACACTTGGCCACCAGATCACCTTCATTCCGTGACACTCTCTGCAAAAGGAAACAGATCTTACGAGAAAAGAATTAAGTTGTATTATGATTGATTGATACAGAAGTCTGTGACCTTTTTACCTCCCACGAACCAATTCTGAGTAGTGAAGCGGTGAAATTAGAAGCCTTCATTCTCCGGAGATCTTCATCCTTGACACGGCTTAATAATCCACGTCCGGTTTTAACTTCAGAAGCACAAGCACACATCTTCTTATACTCACGGAAAGAGGAAGTAAGATTCAGTCTCAAACCGAATGGTCGCAAGTTCAAAATTTTATTTCCTAAGGTGGTCTGTAACACAAATTATTAATTAGCAGCATATATCGACACAACATACATACGTCGTAAGTCAATATAGAGACGAACATGTATATGAAATATGGACAAAATAGACGTGGAAGTGTGTACGAAATGTGAAATGATAGGTACCTGTTCATCTTCCTTTGGATTTTCAAGAGTTTTCATAATCAACTTGTTTGCAGCTTGAGTGCATTCATCCCCATTAACAAAATTGTACGCTTCTTTTTCACAAACAAAATCCTCATCAGATTGAACAGCGTCAGCATAACTGCCAACTTTACCATCACCACCACTGATCAATGTCAACGCTTTGTTACATTGACGACCACTACATTCACGTCCAACATCACCGGCATCGGAGCATGCAGCTTCAACATAATCTTCAACCATTGAGAACGACCAAGTTGTTAGTTTAAGAAGCAAACGAGTTTGGCGCTTGAACATGCTTTTGATTTGTCTGACCACAGGTTAAGCCCCTACGGTGTTAGTTGAAGCAAGGAAAAGAGATACGATTCTGTACAAAATATAGGAGTTGAAAACGTGCGAGAAGACTTTATCGGGTTAAGAAGGGTAAGGACCGAAGCATAAGGAAGAGTGAAGCAGGTAAAACCAAAATCAGAAGAAGCATAGTAAGAGAAGAGTTCATAATACAGAAGGATCAAAGTGTCCTATTAGCATACAAAGATAAGATTCATGATCCATTGTCGTTAAAATATGATGTTTTATTAAAAATTATCGTATTAGCTATAAAAGAGTATTCCTTTAATTATAATCCTTATCTCTTCGGGTTTATTTAATCTTGTTAGTTATATAATCAAGTAAAAAAATAATATAAAATTATATACATGTCAATGGGTCGGGCTCACTTGAGCTCGACCCATCTAGTTATATTTTTTGAAAAAAATTAAAAAATGATGTCACTTTGTGAGTTTCGGTCTGATCGGGCCGGGTGAAGCTAAAATTAACATCCTTACGTAAGAATACCGTGCAAAATGGTGGGTCCCATGCTCTTTAATCAACTTTAAGATAAATATTGTATCTTAATTAACCTACTATACTATCAAGGGGAAATTTTAATCACACTATGAAACAAAAAAATACCTTCTAATTAGGTATTTTTTTTACCTAATTACTACTAGTTTGGTAAGATTAGGTGATGCAATATTGTTTACAGAGTTGCTTATGAAAGATTAGTAGATAAATTGAGGATTTTAAGATTGATAGAGCTCCTGCATGAAATATATAAGGGAGGGAAAGCAAGTTTGTTGAATTAGGGATTTGGACTAACCTCTAATATATAATTCATAAACTTGGTTCTATTAATTACAAATTTACTAATCAGGTATTTTAATATGTTAATTATCCTAATTAGGGAATTATTATTATTATTATTATTAGAAAATTTTCATATATTTTAGATAATGAGCTTTGTCATATAGTAGTAGGCTTATTTTTCAATTCAAAAATTAATAAATAATGTTACGTCAATTTTGAAGTGACGTTTAATTGATGAATGATTAATCTCCTTAAATTCTTCTTTCAATTAAAAATATTAGAATTCAATTTGAATTTGTATTATAACGTAAGCGTAGAAGTTTAAAATACAAATTTAGTTTTAATATATTAAACACTTCAATGTTGTCAAAATTTGATTAAATAATACTTAATTATTTCATGATCTCACGCACTTGCCACAAAGTGGCAATCAAAGAGTCATATTGGACCTTTCCAATCTGACGTGATGCAACTTATAAGATTAAAGTCAATTAAAAATAAAAATAAGAATATTCAAAATGTCAAAAATAATAAATTTCTAAATTCTTATTTTCAATGAATAAATAGTTCAGCCTAAACGACCCTGTATTATATATAATACACGTGAAGAATTTTTGTTACGGTCATGTCATGTCAGACACTGACATTTTCAAAGACACTAACATCACCTAACGACTTCGTTGGTATGTCATGTCACGCCATGCCAATCCCACTTTTTCAGACTATTTTTTTGATTACATTAATTATCCCAACTTAGCCGGACTAATCCTAAACCTCTAAGACTCCACCCCAAGAATTTTAGAGGATGTAAATCTGGAACTCCAAGATCCCTCAGGTTCCTACGTAGCCTGTACACTTCTGCACAAGGAGTCGTCACATACTTGATTGGTCAACTGCTGATTGATCGCTGGCCCCCTACTCAGCATCAGGTTCCCA
>JANZXP010000110.1:54061-85556 GCA_027576715.1 Erythroxylum flavicans
TATTCTTTCCTTGGATTATAACTAACTAAATTAACTGGGCATTATTACTGCGCATCGCGCAGTAATACTCTGCTAGTTACTTACAAAGGACAGAGAAATCAAACAAAGAAAACAACCAAATGTTAAGAGTTTCGGTCGGAGGGTCTGACAAAACATGCACTCCTGGGCTCACTCGCAAGGCGACGGTAGTCAGGCTGTCCGCACTTTTATTTTTTGATGCTCTTAGTTGTTTCTTATCATTTTAAAATTTCAAATAAGTTATTTTATATTAAAAATTAATCTAAGTATAAGGGTATTGTTGAAGAAAATAACATCTTTAACATAATTCACAATAACATTGACGACATCTTTTAGAAGTTTGTTGAGGTATGGAGTTTGGGAAGGTTTGATAGTACGTAACTTTATCTTTATTTAATAGAGAGATTATTTTCGATAGAATCATGTGTAACGTGTCTTTAAAATAATTCATTCATTTTTTTATTAATTGTTATTAAACTTTCTTCTCTTTGATAAAAAATTAAAAAATCAACATATAATGTTTTTATTTACTTAAATATTTTATGACAATACCTTATTTAAGTGAACACTGAGTTTAAATTACTTAGGCTATATTTGGATGAATATTTATTAATAGAATGGATAGAAATGAAATATTATTTCATTGTTTGATAGGAAAGTTTATAATGAAATGGAATAGAATGAAATAGGATGGAAGAGAAGGTTTTTACATTATATCTTCTTTCATCCTGAAGAGTAAAAATAAGTTATCTCCGATTTAAAGGGCTTAAGATAGAATGTAAAATGATGAACAATATTTTATTATATTACATTATGAACTTTTCTTTTAAACAGCATTTTATTATATTACATATGAATCATATCATTCTTTCCAAATAATAATTTTCTAATATGACGTCTATTTACGTTCCTTATCATTTTATTTTATTTTATTAAAATCCTTACGTTCAATCAAACATAGCTTTTGTTTATAACACTATATATTTATAATTTTTAAATTTATTTTTTAGTTTCTTTTTCAAAAGAAAGTCAATTAAACAATTGTTTTTATACAATATATTCCTATTTTATTATTGTATTGTAGTACTTTTTTGTCAAAATTAAACAAAATAGCTCTAAGAATATTATTAATGCCCTATTATGAGAATAATAGCTTTTGAAATGTTAAAAATCAAAAGGTTCGTCTTAGACTAAATTATTGTTTGGTGAAGTAATTCTACTTTTTAAAAATTATTTAAAAGGTTTGACTAACATGATTAAAATTTTTATCCTTTCAAAATGTAAATTTCTCATTTCTCATATTAAAAATAAATTTTAAATTTAATTTTTTTAAAAATAATATAACTTTAAATTAATAATATACAAAACATAATAAATTATGAATTGTAATTCATATTTTATTATAAAATTTAATTTTTTTCCTTGCTATTTTCTTCTAATTGTTTTTTAAATGAACTTATTTCAAACTATAATAGTATTTACATTAACGAATATAATTGAAAGTTTCCAAATTACCTGTAAATATATTTTAATAATTTAGGGATTGCTTCGAGAAGAAGTATAAGAATTAAGCATTGACAAAAGAAAAGATGAACGGTGGTTTTGTAAACTGGAAACGAGGCCGCAAAGTTGAGGGAGTAGGGTGGAAAGGAAGACAGCCCATGACAAAAACGCAACTTTGATTAGTACTAAATACCAAATTCACCAAACCAGAAATTTCACCTGTGTTCCAGAGTAAGAAATCTGTGTCTGTCTAAGACTGAGAGGTGACCGGGCAAAAGCCATCGACAAACCTCGTACACTTGAAAGGAGAATAATAAAGGCTATGGATTTTCCCGACCAGGACTTGGACTTGATGGGGGATGAAGATTATGAGGATGAGCAGGACAAGCAGAGCAACGGAGCTCACCGATCAGGTTCCTCATCCCCTGCGTCGTCGTCTTCTTCTTCAGGCTCGTCTTCTTCTTCCGCGGCGGCTTCTTCTTCTTCCGATGCGGGAGAGAGCAGCAGCGGTGGCAGTGGGAGCGCCAGCAGTGGTGCGGAAGAGGAAGTTGAGGTTGATGATCATGGTGGAGGAGAAGATGACTATTATAATAGTAACAACAGGCATAGGGATGGTTATGAAGACGCTGATCTTTTTGGGTCTGATAATGAAGATTACGTTAAAACCCTCCCCATTAGCCCTTACCCTATTCCTGGTAATTTTTCATTTCTCTCTTTTACTATTGTTTTATTTTTGAACTTTGAATTTCTACTGGGTATTACTAAGGCAAGATATTACCATTTTGAATCTCTTTAGTGAAGTTTCTGTGTAATGGATTTGTTAAACGTTTGCTTCTGCTGTTTATGATACTTCTCTTCTGGGTGCGTTAATTTTTGCTCTAATGGCTGATTTAGCTACGAGGAAGTTTTCCATTTATTGCCTGAGTTGATGATGCGTTCAACGGATTGCTATGATTATGTTTGATTGCTGATTGGTTTGCTTAATTGGACAAAATAAAGTATGTTCTTCAACTTCTTGATATACCATACCAGCCATGATGTATCTCATTATTAAAGATTACTTTAGGTTCAACAATTTGGGATAATTTACTGTTTTACTTGTATGATTAAATGTTCAATTACGTATTTAGTAAATACTCCACGATTAAGATGGGCTGCCTCAAGTCCTATTCTCATTGCCTTCTTAGCTAGCTGAGGAAATTTAGTCGAAATATAAATACAATTAATGAGATTTGAAAGATAACATGCTGCTAACTTCAGTAAGTTTCATGATATACTTATAGCATTGCGCCTCAAGAACAGTAGCAATTAGCAACAAGGTAGTACAAACTATAAATGATCATGGGCTCATAATAAAATTGGGACTGGAGTGAGGTCTTATGTGGTTTACATAACATTTTTTTTATAAGTGCATGTAAGCACCTATTCGCTGGGTGATGCAGAGCATCATGAGAACTGTACTAGTGGCCAAATTTGCTTCAAAGTTCTTAGAGACACATTGAATAATTCAGTACCCTTATTCTCTTGCTGCTGAAAGTGTGATCTCTCTCTCATACGGTATTTATAACAATTTCTTTCCTCGAATAATGGCTCACAGTGTTGCCTGTCGTGCACAATACTAATAACCAGCCTGGAGGGAACTCAGGGCGTGGTCGTCGGCATCATGATAGAGGCCTCCTTCCTCGACCACCATATCCTCCAAGGCAGGGCTATGGCCACCATTCTAAGTTTTCAAATGGTCGTCACGATGAAAGATTTGTATCCGAACTGAAATTTTCAAAAACTGAAGAGACTCTATCAAGAAAACCTGTTGCTTTTCAGGCGGTAGGTTTTTAATTAAATTTTATATTTCCCTTTGTTGTTCTTTGATTTCTGTGGTTTTTGGGTCAATAGCATTGTATGAGTGAACATTATTTCTTAACTTCTGTGTCCTGCCGTATGATGGTTAACATGGCCAAAAGTTTTGGTTTTCAAAGTGAATTCCTTATATTCACGGTGCACAGCATTTGTACTACTAGTCAAAGGAAAGGTGAGTAATAAGAGGGGAAATTTTTGTTGAAAGACTGCTGGTTGTACTCTATTTCTTCTTTCTATAGTTATGCTGTTTTGAATTGTCTACTGACTTGTTGAGTTTACTCCTATAGCCAACTGAACTTGCTTGCTATAGTCGCATTGAAGGTGGAGATGTTTACTTTGATGAGCGTAGCTTGGTAAGCTTTTTCAGGATTATGTCTTTTGTTTTCTTTCAAGGGGTTTCAATTATGTCCAATGCTGTTTCATTATCGTAAGCTTATTTCATCCCTCTTCTTCCTGTTAATAGAGGCTTTTCAAACGTCTTGTTTCTCAAGATACTGGAGCTGATCTGAATGAAGGTTTTGATACTTTTATTGAGAAAAAAGGTGTGTATGCTGTATTGCAATTATCACTTTGGATTGCTATCAAGTGTTGTGACGAGATCCAAATGAAGTAGAATTCCTTGCAATTTAAACATCCATTTGTTCAAACTTTATGCTTGGGCAATAGCTTGCAACTTTTATCTTTCTTGATCAATTCTGCACCAGATTTGGGTTCTCAGGGTTTTGGCGACCTTTTGTCTTGCATAAGGGACAAAAAGATCCCACTCCAAAACATGCATTTTGTGGTGAGAATTGTTGGATACCTTTTCTTATTTTTTGCTTAATGCCTTAATGGGGCTTAGCCACTAAGCATTTCTTCTTTCTTCTTTGATATTGCCAGACTTACCGCAACAACCTTAATAAGGTGATTTTCTGATCCTTGGTATTCTTTACCAAGATATCCATGAGCAATAATTGTTGTCAATGTTGAGTCTGCCAACATGTTGAGCTATTCCAACCATTTATTAGCTCTTAAGGACTCTTGATTACCTGTTACTGATGATACTGAAATATTTTATTGCACATGAGAAAGGGACTTTATAAGCCTATTATACTGTATAAATATGATACAATTTTCACTGCAAATGATTTTTTTGGATGTATATATGCATTTTGTCATATTTAAGCTTGCATTGTACTTCTTCAGTTTTTATTCACAGTTCTTTCATGGATTAATGTAAAGAATAAAACATAGATATTCACAGTTCCAATGGCTTATTGCATCTTGCAGATATTGCAAACTGCTTATATAAAAAATGAGGCCTGGGAAATGGGTGTGCACAAAAGGAATGGAGTTGTGTATCTTGATGTGCACAAGCTACCAGAAAGACCACAGAGTGAATTGGAGCGTCGAAGGTACTAGACTCGTGTTTGACTAACTAGAGATGTCTTAGGCTTTACCCTAAACCTAATTGCTAGCTCTTTATTCTTCTAATTCCTTTTTTTTTTTTGGTGTGAAATGAAATGAGTTCTTGCAAATCATAGCTTATGCATTGATTTTTTTTTTGTTTTATCAAATTGTATACTTGCTTTAATTATTTGTAGTTTTATCTCATCTATTTTGAGTTCCATTAATCTTCTTTTAGTTGTTCTTATTCTTTTTCTTGACTTCCATTATTAAATCTTTTCCCCAAAAAGTGTAAAGGTGAAGTTTTAAATCAGAAATTATCTCTTCTGTCTAAAGCTTATGTATACTTTGCTTAAGCTTGCTAATTGAACACAAAAAACATTTTTCTTCTTTCCTAGGTAACTACCACAATTCTTAATATGAACCACTAACTGCAGCCCTTTCATTGGTTCTTAGAAATAAACCTGATGAAGAAAGAGCAAAGTTAGATGAATAAGAAAAGAATCAAAGAATCAAACTATTAAAATTGTAGTCATAATTACAAATATATGTTGGACATAATAATGTGAGCTAAAAAAGTGGAAGAGTACAATCAAAGTTAATGACGGCAGAGCACAAGTTTGATGAAAGATGAAAGTTATCATGTCAGCTGCAAAAAGAGTTACAATTTAGTATATATAGTCGTCTTCAGTGAAGAAGCTAGATTACAAGTATGCAAGCATTTTATAATGCATGAAAATTTCATTTTAGAAGAGTTTCTCTATCTTATAGTCCCTTGTTTTTCATCATGATTGAGTTCTATCCATGTCACTTTTTCCCTTTTAGATGTTATTGGGGATATTGTTTTGAGAGCCTAGCCACTGAGGATTCAGGGTCTGATGGAGAAGGTATACATCATGTTGACGCCAATGTTGAATATTGTACTGTGATTAAAACCAAATTAGGAGCTCATCGTATTCTGATGGGTGCTGAAATGGATTGCTGTGACTCAACTGATGATGGAAAGAGGTTTTATGTGGAGTTGAAGACAAATCGTGAGGTTTTTATCAACTGATAATTGTTCATGTATTACATGTAATCTTTTTTCATCCTCCAGCTTTTAGATATTACTATCCAAACCACTCGAAAGCTTCTCTATTTTATGTGCAGCTCGATTATCATACTGAGGAAAGATTTGAGAGAGAAAAACTGCTCAAAGTTTGGGTAAATTTGCTGCCAATATTACTTTTCCTGATAATTGCATTACACCTTATTTAGATTCAGATTTATATCAACAATTTTCGTATTTTTTTTCTCCTCACTGCATTATCTAGTTGATGCAATTAACCTTTGTTTTTAAAGACATCTTGATGCAAAATAAAATTAGTTTAGTTATTTTCTTAGTCATTAATTTTCCATAATTGGAAAAGGACTTGAAGTATTTTTATTTTGGTTTGTCTTTGTTGGCTTAGGATTTAAATTTATTAGGGAATAATAAGAATCCTTGTTAAGTAGGATTTGAGTTCTATTTCAGTATTTTAAGTTAAGAGTCTTAGGATTAAGAGAACAAAATCTATATATAGGATTGAATGTTCCAACTATGAAGAATAGATAATTTTTCAAGTTAGGAATTTCAGGTTGAGCGTGTGATGCCTTCTCATCTAGAAGTGATACTTTAATTCTAAGATCGATACCTCGAGAGTTGTGATGCCTAGTTCTTAATAAACCTTAGATGCGACTTTTAGGAGTTGCTATTGTGAAGTTAATAAACCTTTATGTAATAATGAGACCTTCAGATCAATATTTACCTTTTGCATATCGTTTTTCCTACATCTGTCCTCTACTTGTCCTATATTACTTCTAGTTGTTACCTTCTCTAAAGTCTAATTATGATTAACAACTTGCTTACACTTAGTGATTAGAACACCCAAAAGAAAATAAAAACAAGTAAAGAGGCTTTGTAATAGAAAATCTAAAAACAATCATAGTAATTGCCATTACTTTTCACTAAAGATGAATTATGTATGTCTGTCAGATCCATCGCAATATTGTTGTAATATCTTAGTCATTAAAATGAAGAAACATGCCTAGTAACTATTGGTTGTCACCTGTCAACATACACACAATGAGGCAGAGGTTTTAAATGATAAGGGTTTGTATAACCTTGTTTGTTTACTTTTCCCTATAAGCAGATGTGGAAAAGCATCTCAATGAGTTTTGCTTTAATGTTCAATTAAGATGGACTGTGACTGAATACTGAAGGGCAACTATCAGACATCCTAATTCCGACATATTGAAATAAAGAATTCCAATACCCATCTCCCCTGCTTTTCAAAGACATCACATGTTCATTTGAAGTTTTATAAATGCCTGGATTCTTTTGGTAAATATAAGTATGCATATGCATGTACCATAAGTACGGTAGATATGCATTTTGCAGAAACGAGTTTACTTAGATACTTTATATTTCGCAGATCCAATCATTCTTAGCAGGTGTGCCTTACATCGTTTTTGGATATAGGTAATTTCTATTGCTACCTGACTGAACCTTTCTGCTTTCTGCTTGGAAATGCTTAATATCAATGGTGCCTCTTTGTCTGTCTAATTTGGAAAATAACATGCGTCTAAGAATCATATTAGGTAGGGTGTATATTATTATTACAAACGGTATGCATCAGAAAGGAACCTTGTATTGATGGAAATAATCTTGGACAATAAACAAACCTCCCTTTGTTACTATGCAACTTGACCCCTTGGGACCTGAAAGAAAGTTAAAACTTGTAAGACAAGTTTTGCATGCATGAGAATAGTGTTTTGCTTGTGAAGTTATCCATCTCGTATTTCTTATTTTACAGGGATGACACAGGCCGACTTGTCCGCACAGAGAGGCTAACTATTAAGGACATAACGCAACGAGTAAAAATGAAGAATTATTGGCAGGTTATGATTGTAATCTTGATATGTGTCCTAATTTCGATTGTTTTGCCACCTCCAAATATTACTTTTAACTATTAATTCACTTTGTATTATTCTGGACTATTGTCTTAGTGACTAGTATGTATGCTGCGGGAATAGCAACTCCTAGTGTCAGATCCCCACCCCAGTTCCAATGGAAACAAAGTGTTGACAGTGTTCTAAACTGAAGGTTTATTGATCATCCTGTGTTTAGTCATTAACCTGGGTTGGTCAGTCCTTTTAGTCTTATTAGTCAGGGAAACTGGTGACATTCCCTTGAACACTAAAATACCTGTCATTTGAAAGTTACTGGGCTTTTGGCCAAGTTTGTAATTGAATTTTGTAGGTTAGAGGAAAGCCTGTTTGTAGGTTGCAAGTACAAAATGTTTTTGGTGTTTGTAATTATTGTAACACTGATAGCAGACAGCTATTATTCCTCCTGTCCAATTTTGGTTATATCCCCATGTTTTCATTTCTGGTTATTTTGGGGACTCAAAGCCAAGTCATATAGGGAGGATGTGTTATGCGAGCTGTGTATCATCGAGACATTAATGGATACTAAAACAGGATTCAATTAGGATCACGCAAATATGTTCAAGTTTTATTGGTGAAACACTCATTAGTTTTACCGTTTAATAATGTACTACATAAATTGGTTGCAGGGAGGTGTTTGCCTAGCATTTGCTGATGAGGTTTTATGCTGGCTTTATGGAACAGTCAAAGAGAGTGAGTTTGTAGCTTTCTGCTCTTCTCCTCTTTCATTTAATTGCTGCAGCAGCATTATCCGAGAACAGAATATAGAAGGCTTTTTCACTCTTTCATGTGAGATCTAGTTTTAGTTTTGCTTGAAAGATTAATTAAAATGATTCTTTCTGCAAAATTTTCAGATGAAGACTATATATTACAGTTTAATCCTCCATCCGCAAGGTTGGAACTCCTTCAAGCACAATCTTGCCCAGATGTAATCACTGAACATGTTGAACAGTTGCAGAAGATGTGGGGGCCTCCCTCTTAAAAAATTTAAGAAAGGGGTTACGCTACGCTACCAAATTGGTGTTGCCTCTGCGCCGTGCAGTTTAGCCCAATCCATGGCAAATAGGGTTGCTGCTGGTGAATAATGCTTGGCCCCCAGTTTTGCTTCCACATAAAAGCTTGATGTTATTCTACATACCAACAAAGACAATGGCTTCCAATTTTCGTGACATTTAATGGTGGAATTGGTAAGTGTATTTTTGATAAAAAGAAGGATAAAGTGGTGGAGTTATAGTACAAGGATGCCTGGTGACTGTTAAGGTCATAATGAAGGATCAGTTGTATACTTGAGCTGACCTATAATTTTATTGTCTAGACATAATATTTCATCACTCATTAAATCGTTTCCCATTATGTTATGGAAGTGCTAATTTCCATAGGCTACAGCATTGTGAAGAGGGATCGAGTGATTGACTTGCAATAATTTAATAGGACAAAGAGAGAGAGCTTTATATAGGTGAGTCGTGAAGACATTTGTATATATTTATGGGTGGATAGGAAATAAATTTATGATAATTTATAATTATTTTGTTATGTAGGCGATGTATGGCTTGCTAATTTATGTTGATTTTGTTTATATTCATAAATACGGTTATTTAAAGGATATAAAATTATAAGGTATGAGGTGATTAGATGCAAATCTAAATTTTAAATATATTTTATTTGAATTCTAAACAAGGCATTAAATCAATATGTATTTTATATTGTTATACTCGACATTTTTAATGTTTTATAAAACCTTGCAAATTTCAATGTGAAAATAATTTATTCGGGATATTATTTTGAAATTATTCATTTTTTTGGGGAACGGAGGAACCCACAGTTGTTAAATTTTTAAATTGACATAATAGTTTGTATATTATGCTAATTGGGTATTCCGTACTAGGCAAGTTCTGTACGATAGACTCGATCGAGAGAGTGATTTGAACATAGGACCTTTTGACTTCATGTTCTTTCACTCAACTAACTCGATCACCCTAATTATTCGCTTTGTAAAATTTGTCATTTTAAAATATTAAGTTCATATTTAAATGTATGTTAAATACATTTAGATAATTCGGTTGATTTAAAAATTTGTTGTTAAAATTGATTAATTTATTAATTAACTAGTTAATTTTTGTTAAATTAATAAATTTTATTTAAAATTTTTAATTAAAATTCAAAATTTAATAAAAATAATTTTTAATTATATTTTAATTTTTAAATCTTAAATTAATTTCTAATATAATTTTTAAAATAAAATTGTTGCTCAAAGCAAACAGTACCACCGCCGATTCACTGACCGACTCAACTTCAGAGTTCGGACCCTAAATAGAATGCAAAACAGAAATTAGAAAAAGAAGAAAGGAAATGGAGGAAAGAGTGAACAAAGAAGGCATGGAGAGCATAGCCAAGAGGCTATCGACCATGGAGGATCTCTACTTCCCTCGCTCTCTTCAACCCGACGCCTCTTCTCCTTCTCAACGCAACTCTCTTCTCTTCCAACTCCTTTCTCGCGACCCCGCCGTTTTTTTAGGTACTGTTTGTTTGATCACCCCTCTTCTTGCTTATTTTAATCTGCCTGAAATAAAGAAAATTTTATTTCTTTTGTTCCCACACCTCGTAAGGATTTTGCACAGTTCCATAAATTCTATGGTTATGTCCAGCAGATGTTAACTCGCTTTTTTTTTTTTTTCTACTTTGCTTGATGAAAAAATTAATCTTTCCAGTACGTGCATCTTCTATTGGTTAGATTTTCTGTATTTTTTTTAATTATTATAATTCTTCATGGGTTTCCTCCCTTTGTTCCAATTGTTTCCTCTTGCGGAACTTTGGTTTATCTAATTTATGTCGTTTTGGGTGATATATAGAACGTTATGGAGCGCATTTGACTTTGGATGAGCTTCAGGAATTTGATGTACTGAATGATGACTATGAAGTGAATTGGTATCTAAAGAATCTCAGGAGCAAGTTGGTACCAACTTCTGAGGATTTGCGAACAAGGTCAGTGACAGTGAAGAATCGAAGATTGGCTTATTTGAATAGGCTGATACTCGATGGAAAGTACTTCTCGGAGGATGCTATGAGGGAGAGGGAACCGTATTTGCATCATGAGTTTGTGGGGAAGTTCCAAGATCAGAGTGCTAGGGGCATGGCTAGGCCAGGGGAAAGGTGGTCTGAGACATTGATGAGAAGGGCTGAGGAAGCAGTTTTAGTTTCGAAGATTAGGGAGGAGCAACAGAGGTTAGGTGTAGCTGAGAGTGAATGGGTTGGTAACGAAATAAACCAACAGCAGGTAGAAGAGGAAGAGGAGGAGATGGAGGAAGAAGAAGAGGAGGAAGAGGAAGAGGAGGAGGATGATGAGAATGAGGAAGAGGAAGAACCAAAGAAGGCTCATGGTGGCATGCAGTCCGCGGAGGTAGTTTATGTACGAATATTTTTGGCTTGTTTTTTAGTTTATCTAGACTTCTCCAACTCAGTATTTAGTGTCTCTTTTGTGTTGGTTGATTTATGATCAATTTTCTGAATCCAAATTTGGATTTCCATTAAGATGAAACCTTGGTTTCGCTGTTGATGAATTGTGAGCATTTTCTGTGATAATTTGTCACCTCAAAAGCACAAGGTTTTGTTTTTCGTGACTAAATTACGGCTCCATTCTGGAAAAATAATGCCTATCAATGATTTGTTATTGCTTAAAAGAATCTCTTCTCTCTCTCTTTTTGTGGTTTGTGAGATTGGGAGGATGATAATGTAGCTATTTGGATTAGTTTTCCGTCTTAATTTAGGCATTTTGAATTTTGCTTGTGATTGATTTTGAGAATCCTTATCAGAACATTGTGGTAACAAAATTCTCAAACCGAAGCCTTATTGTTCACTTCTTGACTTTCTGTTTTGTGACACCTTTGGGTTTAAGCCTTTCTTTTAGGTTACTGAACCATGTCCTCTGTTTTCATGCTTGTCCCTGTTTTTCTTTTGGCTTGTCATTCTTATGTTTGCATTTTCTTGATACAAAATCTTACATGTAAGTTGTCATTCTTAGGTTTGCATTTTCTTGATACAAAATCTTACATGTAAGTTTCTTCTTCATTTTCATATTTCACTGAACTTCACCCAAGTTCTGAATTGCAGCTTTTGTTGGAAGAATGGTTGATGTTGTCAGTTCATGTAGCGTAATAGTTGCATATTAATTGAATTTCAGATAATTAACAAATAGGAAAGTTAATTCAGAATCATCTGCATATTCTGAAAGTGTTGTAGGTTTTTGTCATCCATGACCTGCGGACTTAGGTTATAACATCTTCCCTTTGCTACCTGCAGATGTCTGTTGGGAATGGATCCCAGTCAAGTACAGAGAAGCACGATGCGGAGGGAACTTTTTCCGCTGAAGATATGGAAGATAGAATGGATCAATTCACCTCCATTATGCACCAAAAGTTTCTATCTGGTGAAGATCATCAGCATTTAGATTACACAAAAATAGATGATGATGAGACCTTGGATGATCACTGGTTCAGAGAAGCCAATTATGACGCGGAGGAAAAGTATTTTGGTGGAGATGATGATCTCTGATGACATTAATATGCTATTATGAAATGTGGCATTTGTACGTAGAGATGTATATTTTTATCAGAGCAAATGATGGAATTCCAACTAAACAGCTTTTCTGGGGGGGATCAGCATCCGCTTCTGTTTTAATCAGGCGGCGTCTGGATGCACTTAGTTGAGAGTAAGGATAGACATGGCTACTAGTTAACTAAACTCATTTTTCCATTTAGATCTTAGTTCTTATGAATCAAACTCCTAAGCCTTGTTGATGATCAAGAGATAAGATTTAAAGCCTTTTCTAAGATTTAAGGCTAAAAGTATATTTTGAACTTTAACATTTAGAACAAAATACAATTTAAATCGTACTTTTTAAAAATGTTTGAATTGAATCTTATTATTTTCAAAATGACTAGAACATATGCAGAATAAATTAATTAGTCTTTTTTAAGTCTCATTTTTTAATTAAATTTTAATTTTTTAATGAATAAAAATAATATTCGTTAATACGATCTCAAATTTTAAAATTTTGTTCAATCTTTACAATTTTATGATTGTTTAATATAATTAAAAAATTTGAAAACAATCTCTTTAATAATTAGGAGTAACACTGATTGTTACTGGACCTCATATTCAGCTTATAAGCGAGATTTCTACTAGATGCTGTTATTGTTGTTGTTAACGTAGTTAAATATTTAAATTTTAAAACCTTAATTTTATCAGTTTAAATTTCATTTCAATTTTTAAAATGTTGATTACATATGTTCTTAGGTCAATAATGAAGGAATCAAATGGGAATGAGACTGGAAAGTAAAAATGGGAATAAGAATAAATTTATTTTTTTGAAAAAAAGGAATAAAATAACTTATTATGCATATATGTTATGGTATTAAACAAAGTTAATATTTATACTAATATTTGGTATTATACAATTTTATTTTATAAATAAATAATTAAAATATTTTATATTTTATAAAAATAATCAAAACTTTTAATGACATATATTATTTTTAAATAATTATCAATGTAATTTTAATAATAATAATATTACGATAAGAATTAATATATTCGCAGATAATATTTTGATAACATTATGATAATATCTCTTAACTCTTATTTTGTTATACAAACCTTCTCATAAATAAAAATTTAGAATATTTGATTCCAATTTATACATACCCCTCTTATAAATAAAAGTTTATAATTATTTAGAATTTATTTCAATTTTGTTACTTTTATTTTATGTATTACTAATAACTGAACGATTAAAAATTAAAAAA
Source organism: Erythroxylum flavicans (assembly GCA_027576715.1). NCBI lineage: Eukaryota > Viridiplantae > Streptophyta > Magnoliopsida > Malpighiales > Erythroxylaceae > Erythroxylum > Erythroxylum flavicans. The sequence continues at coordinate 67,594 of JANZXP010000110.1, forward strand.
TAAATATTGCATTCCCATTGTCACTTTTTTATTACTGGTTAAAAAAAGACCTGAGTGTATTAAGTATTATTCTTATTGATTAAATATCTATTTTTTGTAAAATTAATGAAATATATTAACTAAAGTAGTGGCTAATACACGAGTACACCCATTACCGAGGGAAAGAGATCTGCTGTGCCACTTATCAGTTTCAACTTTGTGTCAGCAGATCTCATCCGTCCATTTCTATCAACCAAAGGATGAGATAGATCTGCTGACATTGGAACTGGGTAAGTACCACAATAGACGGACCTCATACCATTAGTGAGATGACCAACATATCTAATTATTATGAGCTGATAACACATGATTTAGGATAGCATTTCCGAAAAATATTAAGGCTTGTTTAAAAAATATATTTTTTTATTCTCCATTTTAAAAAAACATCAATCAAATTCAAAAAAACCATATTTAACTGAACCGACAAAATAGTTAATAATAAAGAAGTAGAAGATATAACCCAACCTCAGTGCCCCACTCCTCGATGTTTCTCTATCTTCACAATATTCTCTTAGAGCATCTGGAGAAAACCCTACATATTGCAAGCAAGGGGTAAATGCGTCGTCTCTCGCCATGAACCGCTGATATTAACTTTTCATAGTTCTCACTGTCGCCGCCGTAGGACGAGAAGGAGATTAGGCCGTGGTTAACGGAGATGTACAGCGAACGAGGGATTGTTGGGCCGAAGACGGAGGTTGCTTCCTTGGATCGTAAGCGGATCAATGACAGTCTTGACAAGCACCTCGTCCGATCCTCTACTTCTACGTCACGAACTGTCAACGGTAAGGATTTGTCGGCGCTCGTTGGGAAGCAGCAACCGCTCGATCACAAGGACCAGGCCAACCATAACGCCTCTAACGGTACCAAGCTTGTTGTTTAAGCAAATCTTGCCCGTTTAAAACTGTTCTTTGTATGTTTTCCTTTAAAAAGGTTGTCCTCTCTTTATATGTAGATTTGAGTAATTTTATTTATTGAAATTAAATGAGCATTTAGCTCACTTAGCTTTCTGGATGGATGTTCTAAAATTAAGATTGCGTCATTTTGGTTTAATTTTTGGTGCTATTTTCTTGCATATTTGGGTTTTATTTTCAGAGTTTTGTTTTTCCTTATGCAAAGCTGATGTTAAAGCGTGAGATTCGGCAGTACTGAGTACACGAAGTTTTACTTTAATATATAGTCTTATAGGTCTGCGTTTTATGAATAATGACCTTGGTCATGTTATTGTCTGTTACCCATCACTGCAATAGTTCCAGAAACGTACTAAATTTACACAGCATTCTTTGTGGCTCTGGCTGTTATACGGAAGATTATAAACACTAGTTATAATAGTAGCATTGACATCAGTTTCTAGATATCTTATTCTGTTTTTCCTTTGATTTTGTTCTTGTTTTTCTGTAGTTCTTATATGATCAAGCATATCTGTCTTTATTTATCTTCGTGAAGTGAAATGAACTTTGACCGTATTGATTGCAGAGGAATCTGAAACAGATAGTGAGGAGTCGGATGTCAGTGGTTCTGACGGGGATGACACATCTTGGATTTCATGGTTCTGCAATTTAAGAGGAAATGAATTCTTTTGCGAAGTTGAAGATGATTACATTCAAGATGATTTTAACCTTTGCGGGTTAAGTGGTCAAGTCCCTTATTACGATTATGCACTTGACTTGATTTTGGACGTCGAATCCTCTCATGGTAATCTGGTTGTATTTTAATTCATATCCTTCTACGGTTCTACCCAGCCTTTAACACACAAGATTGAAATCTACTATCCTGTTTCGGGGTACCTACTACTTATGGGACGTGGCATATGTGAATGTGATATAATCATAAGGATCTAAAATTTTTCTTTGCAACAAATGAAACTTTAGTGCCTAATTTTGTTGTATTTTACATTTTGAGCCTACAATGTGATACTTCTTTTAGGTCTTTTTTCTGTGCCAAGGACCTTGACATTTAATGTACGTCGGTCTTTATGCCTTGGTCACTTATTTGATTGTTTCTTCCAACTGATTGAAATTGATAGGCGATATGTTTACAGAGGAACAGAATGAATTAGTTGAATCAGCTGCCGAGATGCTTTATGGTTTGATTCATGCTCGATACGTGTTGACTAGCAAAGGAATGGCAGCTATGGTGAGATTTCATTTTGTGATGTTATGTTCCCAGTGGTTACTGTTCACAATGATCTGATCTTGGTTTTTACAGCTTGAAAAGTACAAAAACTATGACTTTGGGAGATGCCCGAGGGTTTACTGCTGTGGACAGCCATGTCTTCCCGTAGGTCAGTCAGATATCCCACGTTCAAGCACTGTCAAGATTTACTGCCCAAGATGTGACGATATATACTACCCTCGATCAAAATATCAAAGCAGTATCCTTTGCTGTACTTCTTTCATGAAAGTCTCTTAAATAGCCATTATTATGTAATTCTGTTATTTCAAATCTGAGTTCTGTGTTAATGTATGAAGGACAGAGAATATGCTAAAAATACATGTAAGCTGTAAAATAAGGTCATCGGACTGAAATTTAGTATTAAATATTTGAAAATAGTAATTACTTATAGGATTTCTAACAAGAATTAGGAATCATTGCTAGGCTTTAAATTTATCAAAATAATATAATACTCTTAGGTTTTAGTAGTATCTTTTATGGTTTAGGAGTCATTTTTAAGAATCACTTTGAGAAAGAAAGCATCACAATTTCCAAGCTGAAATTCAAAGTTTTTAAGAAGAAAGCTCACTTCCTTCATAAATTCAAGTACAATATACAATATAAATGCCTAGATTGGCCTAACTATTCCCGTTAAGATTAAGGAATCAATTTTTTTACCAAATAGCTATCTGAAGCTAAATGAGAAAACTTTAAAATAATCTAATATCCTAATTTATCTACCAAATATGGAAACTGACAGATGCATTGAGTTAAGGATAATAACCTTGAACTACTAGAGAATAACAAAGATAGTAAACACTATAACACGAAAACATGAACTAGCCTCATTCTCCATCATGTTTCTCCTTTGCGTAAATGCTTTTTAAAACTTATTGTCAACCTTTTACTGATTGTAGATAAGCAATCAGAGGTATTGTTTAAGGGCTTATCTTGAGAATTTTTTTTTCCTGTTTTTGGTTTGTGTGTTACTGCTATTCTCTGATCGATATGTTTAATTATGTTTTGTGCAGCAGTTAAGCTCTTTAACTTGTGCAAGAGTATATGTCTATGTCACAGTGAAGAACTTGATCATGAAATATCAGACTTAGCTTCGAACTTCCCCTGATAAATCATTTGCCTTATTTACTTAGTCGCCTGAGTAACTTATATCCTTCTGTTATGAAGTAATCAGGCCTGCTAAGTGTGTAACCAATAGGTTGAGTGAATAAATGACGTCATTTTCTGAACAAGCTAGATATCAACCAGTACTCTGAGTTGGAGTCTATTTTGTGCTCATTCAATCCTTTTTTTTTTTTCAAATTCAATCTGTTGGATTTCTGTCAACCAAAAAATTTGTTTAGTCAGCATATTTGCTACTTCATACATAAAAAGGCAGAATTAAACATAATCGTTCCTCAATGTTCTACTTTAGTTTGTTGTTAAATTTCAAGGTAGAAGCTCATTTTTTCTACAAATCATGATGCTCTGTATTGTAGAAAGAGTAGTTATGAAAATGACCAGTTAAAATGTTCATCTTCTGTTGGTTTATTATTCATCTGAATGTAAAATCAGGAGTCCATGTCTGTTATGTTTATATTGATTCCTTACTTAATGGAGTTCCTGATGGAAGATTTTTCCAAGTTTTCTTAAATTAATTTAGACATTGATGGAGCGTACTTTGGCACAACGTTCCCTCACCTATTCTTGATGACGTATGGTCATCTCAAGCCTCAGAAAGCATCACAGAGCTACGTTCCAAGAGTATTTGGGTTTAAAGTACACAAGCCTTGATAATTGACTGTGAAGCTTCTTCGGAAGAATCCACAAAAGTGTATTCTCAATTGAGGTATGTGTTTGGAGATTCACTGAATCTGTAATATTCCCCCAATTATGACAAGCTAAACCTCTAACACAGAACTATACCCCAGGTGTTTCTCCACTCAGAGACAATACCTTAATCATGGTTAGTGCAGATTGAGATTTCTTTGGGCCAAAACTGCTCCCAGCACTTCTTAATTTTCCAGGAGAAAAGTACATTAAACATAGATGTAAGAAAACGGAGAGGAAATCACTTTTTGCTACCATGTTGGGGTGATTGTAGTTTTCAGTTTTAGCTGCGTTTGTAGTTTGGCCTTTCTCTATCTCTATCTCATAATTTCATACAATGCAAATTCATCAGTGTCTTTTTCCTTGGATTAAGTTATATAAACCTCTTTGTAGTGGATGCTACTTGTTAATAACCAGAGTGAGAAGTTGACGGTGTGCTTCATAGCTTGTTACTCTGTTACCTGTCCTATGAAGCAAATGATTTTAATGTTCATTTTGGGAATGTTTTGTATTTGGCTCTATAAATGGTCAACCATTTTCGTCTTTTCTTTTTAGGGGTAAAAGGTGATGTTCTAATTTTGCTTACGTGGACCTTGACTTTTTGCTTCTCTGGACATAGTAATACTACTTACTTTCCTTCCTATGTAAATGGAGTTTGACTTTATGAAATTGACATGGTTAGGGTTGGCAACTTTGGATTCTGCTCATGTTTGAAATTGTATTCTAGTAAGTAATGGTTGTCAAGTCCTGGCTTATGAATCATTAGTCCATGATATGATTACTGCTCTACCGACCATGTCTAGTGTCAAGGAAATTATGGTTTCTTGGAGTTGTGTTAAAGGTCCTTTAGGCTTTGGATTATCTTTTTATTTCGAGTTGTGAAGTATGAACTGTAACTCTAGTTTTTCTTCGACCCTGCTAATTTGGTTTTTTAATCGTGTAACTTTACAATCCATATCGTTGTATGAAGTTAACCCCTTCACTGATAAGCGTTGAAAATAGCTTTTGGAAAACTAGGTATTTGCTTAAAATGAACCGTTTGCTTGGTCTTTATGCAATCTTTCAAATGAAATTGCATTGATGATACTTCCATCACTTTAATTGAATGAGAGTTTGTTCATGAAGGATTAGTATGAGGTATCCAATATGATTAAGATTGTCCAAATGAATGACCAAACAAAGATCTAATACTCAGATGGCCATTTCCCCAAGGATAAAGAAGCCTCGACCGGTAGTCTAGTGAATAACACTGGTTTGATCAAGAAAAAGAAGATTGGACAAATTTAACTCGTGAGTATCTCTCTGGTTGTTTCTTGTTCTCTACTTCCTAATATTCATCAATATTTCCCATAGCCCTGTGTGATGTTGCTTTTGGATAAAATGGAAATCTAATATAAACAAGTTATAAATTCTAATAGGATTCTTAATTGTTAATTTATGGCTACAGCCAATCGGGTTGTAATTTTTGTAACACAATTATTTTTAAAAAAATAAAAATGATGTATAAAATAAAGTAAGAGTTAAAGATACATTATAAATAAAATGAAAATAAGATTATAATTATGAGATTTATATTTTATTTATGTATTATCTGTAAATTATTACTAATTAATTGAAACTAAATATTAATGAAGCGAAAGCGTATGATATGTTTTTTTGGGTAAAGAAAATAATTATTTTCATAAAATAAATATAGAGATGTATAAACAAATCTATGGATATTTGTTAAAATATAAGTTCACATAATTAATCTAATATAATAATTATATTTGAAACAATACCTGTATCTAAGTCATATTTTGCGTTGAAATTTTCAAAGTACCTCGTATAAAAAGTGTTATATTTTGATACTATTTATTATATATCCTTTGCAAGAATAATTCAATCCGTAATTACACGATATAACATAAATTATATGGAATTTGTTGAGTTATTGGTATAAGATTTATCATCTTAAAGTGATGAGTGAGAATATTATATTATTCTTAATTAGTATTAATTCAGAAATCCTTAATTAAGTTATCAATCACTTGCAAAAAAATTTCTAATGTCATTATTTAAATTAGTTACTAACTTTATATAACTAATATTATTAGATTCAAATAAAAAAAACAATAATTTCATGCTCTATTATACGATATAATGATTAAATTATATAAAAAATAAAAATATTAGTCAAAATTATTTTGACATTTTAAGTGGCCATGATGCATACTTTGACATCAATCTTTATCTAATCTCGATTATGATTTAAGGTTATGATTTATATCTATTATCTTCCTAACGAGAACACACAAAGAATAAAGAAAAAGACAATCAAGTTTGTATATAGCAATAAAGTATGAGCTATACCCAACTAGACTTGAAGTCAATTAATCCTACCTGAATCATTATTTTGAGTAAAATAATGTCATACTCTGTTTTTATTTAAAAATAAAAATTTTAGGTTGAATCGAGCTTCGAACTGCTCAAGCCCTATTGCATTCAGGTGCCTCAAGTCTAATAAAACTCAAGGAAGGGTCTTGGCCCGGACAAAAGTTTTTGGCCCATTATCATCTCTATTGAGTTAGACTTAATTGTAAAATTAAAAAAAAAATTAAACATAAGACATTTAATCAATAAAAAGCAATATGAGATATCATATCTTATTCTAAACTAATTTGTATTTAATTATAATTATAATTATAATTATAATTAATTCTAACTAAAATTTACTGAAAATTAAAGTATATTTTAATTAAATTACTAAAAAGTTTAAAGTTTATTACATGTAGACTCTAAAAAAAGTAGTATTTCTTACTTACCCCTTTTTATACCACTTATAAAATTTTCTTAACTCATTCGTGTGAATATTGTTAAAATATGAACATATGTATAGCTAAAATAATTACAATAAACCAGTTTTAGAAACACTTTAAGAAAATTTTTTAGGAAAATGATCCAGTTTTACAAAAAAAAATACAATTTACATTTACAATTTATTATATTCATACATTAATTATTTTATATAATTTAATATAATTTTAATTTTTAAAAAAATTCTCTTTTTGTGCGATAAAATCTCTCCTCAATTTCTCAAGATAAATTCCAAATTTAGCAAACAAGTCAAAATGTCAAATCGTAAATCCTAGTTTTTCATTACTCTTGGATGTAGTCTAGTCCCTGTGCATCTTTTATATTGTGAATATCAATGTAGATCACGAAAGAAATCTCAATACTTTTATGCTATATTAATTATTTTATTAAGAGAAATTCACAATTGCTAATTTTTGGGTGTTTGCAAAAGCGAGGGCCAAATTAGGACAAAATCAACCAAAATGATATTATTTTAAACAATATTTTTAAAACCAAACTAAAAATTAAATCAATAAAATAAAAATATTAATTTTGAGAAATTTAACTAACATTAAACCATTATAAAATCAATTAAATAAAAAAATTAACTTAAAAGTTTAATTAAAAATATTAAATAAAAATTAATTAATTTTTAAAAATAAAAATTATTTAACTTAATTGAAAAAAATCAAACTAAGATTTTAATCTACTTTTAACATTTTTATTGTTAAACCGATCTATTTAGATCTTTGACCTTAAGTCGAGTCTCAGACTGTCAGACTCAAATTGGACCTAAAACCACATTAAAATGGACATAACCCGACAAATTTGGGCCATATGAGGCCAGGCCCCATTAATCTAAATTTTGTCCATTAACTTCGGCGGCCAGTCTGCCAAAAATATACAACCTGCAGTTCTGCTAGCACAAACGAGTTGCAATAAATGATTGCGCAAACACAATGTGAGTGCAAGGCCATAACATCGACAGAATATTTCCAAAAAGAAGATTGATGCAGATTATAAAGCTAAAACCTTTTCTAAATCAGGGAAGATCACAATGCCAAAGCGCCAAACTTAAATTACTTCATACAGAAGTGCATTTAATTGATCAACATCCTCAAATCATCTTCAAGCCGACAAGACAACAAAACATATACCCCAAAGACTAGTAAGCTGACGATTGTAGTTTAACTCTCAGTCTGGTCCCTCAACCTTCGGATGGTACTTCTCACCGTCACAGCACTGGCAGTGCTGTCACAGAATAAAATCAACAAAGTCTTAGAGATCTAGATAAGGTAAACGGGAAGAAAACAGACAAAGATATCAAATGTGTAAGGTTTCAGAAAAACATCGGTGAGAATATTTACTTTAACGTGTAGGCACCACCAGCCTTAACTTTCCCACAGTCCTTGCAGCCCCAAATTCCAACAGCCTTCCTTTTCACAGCATACTACAACGAGACAGAAGGTTACTGAAAAATTGAAAACCACAACTTTTAATATCTAAGAGATTATGACTTGCTCAGCAAGAGCACTCAAAAAGTGAAATGGATGTGCTTACCTTCCCACAAAATTCACAGAAGTATTTGCTATGCTGACTAACCTCCATCTTTTTGATCTGTTTGCGCAGACTAGCCCCATATCGGGTGCCTATATCATTAACATCATACATCAGATAAAGTGAAGACAATAACCTTTTGGTCAAAAAATGAACCAGCTTTTGAATTCCTATTCAACTATTGGTAAAAATTTATTAAAAGTTGAAGCTGCGAACAATATTCAAATCATAATATACAGTTTTTAACATCATGCATATTACTTCAAGGCTTCATATAGTTTCTTAACAATATACGAGATGTAAGAATTAACTAAGAAGTGCACTATGGGGTTTGTCAATTAAAATCTTCATCAAAACTAAATAACAGTGATTATCCAGCATAAATCTTCAATAACCAAATGGGGACGAAGAGCGAATACAAAGAAATCGGAAAACCATTAAAATTGATCAATACCCACCATACTTTCCAACAATGCCCGCCTTCCTTGTCCGCTTACTCTGCATTGAGAAAACAATTTGGAAATAAATAATAAAGTACCAACTATTTGGAAATAAATAATAAAGTAAACTCATATTTACACCTTCAAAATGCAAAAGTTATCACTCCAATTACGCGATTAGCGACAAAGATTGAAACTCTATGATCACCACAATCCAATCAGTAAGCAGACCGCACATATTTGTAACCAAATAATTAGCAAACCAATATACAAAAGTTTAAACCCTAAATTCCAAAATAAAAAATCCAGAAGAGCAAAATTAACACGAGAAAATAGCAGAACCACAAAGATATAGAATGAAAAAGCATAATGTAAAGCGAAATGGGAGTACCATTACGATGGTAGAGTGGACACAGAATTAGCTGCTAACACAGAAAGAGAAGATGATAAACAAACCCTAGCTTTTCTCTGCTTACATTTTATAGAGCCCTCAGTATGGTGGGCAAACGGGTGGGTTTTTATAAGCCCGGGTTTAGATTTCGGATCCATATGAATTATATTTCTTTTATTTCTTTTTTTCAGTCGTAAGATTAAAAAAGGTAAATTGAAATTTAAAAAATAATATTTTAATCTATACTTTTAAAGAAATCATTAAAATTAAGTAACAATTTATTTTTAATATTTAATTCTCACTTATTATTATTATTTTTAAATTATTTTTTCTTTCTTTCTTTTCCTTTCACGTGGATCATTTATAAACAATCTCTCTACTAATAAGAGATAATATTGCATACTCTTGGATCTCTCGAGACTATGCATGTTTCCTTCCTTTCCAGTAAAAAAAAGCAGTCCAAAATAAAAATAAAGACAATTCAAGAACTAGAGAGCTTATAAATTACTTTATATTCTCAAATTCCTGGTATTTCATCCAAAAGGAAAATGTATTAGGAAGGTAATGGCATAGACTACTGACTTATTAGGAAGGTAATGGCATAGACTACTGACTTTTACTTGCCTTAATCACTTTAGAAACTATACAACAGTTATATAGCCATTTTCCTAATGTTAGAAAGATACTTACTTTAGCATTGAAAAGAGAAACATTTAAGTGCTAGGTTCAGGTACAATTCAGATGTCTGTTATTTGAAACATGTACAGTTTGAAAGCAGTATCTGTAAGTGTAACATGCTTTGAACATCAGTATCTCGTGAAGCTTACTATTTTCTTACTAGTCAGCATTTGACCCTCAAAAAATAACTAAAACAAGAAGGATTCTGTTCTGTTGGGTCTACAAAAAGACTTGGTTTTTACGTGTAGTAAATCAAATGAATCCCAGCAGGAATTTTGCTTTTGCTAAATATTCACCAAGCAAACGACTTAACTAAATCAGAATCTTTTGGCTGGTATATTATCTTTTTGAACATGTTTTTTAGACTATCCCTGTTAACCATCTCTTCCAAAATGCAATCCTTGTTGTCATCAGGCATATCAGATGAAATGCTCTGGTGACCATTGGCCCTGTCTCTGTCCGCACTATAAAACACCAACTCCGATATGCGCTCTTTCTCCACCTGCCGGCAGTACTTCTCCTCTTCTATTGTACCAGATGCGAGTAAGTGGTAAATGTATACAATCTTCTTCTGTCCCAGGCGGTATGCCCTACTTATTGCTTGCCTCTCGACAGCAGGATTCCATACAACATCAAGCAAAATCACCCTCGACGCACCTACCAGATTGATTCCCTCAGAACAAGCTCTTGTTGATGCAAGCAACACTTTTGACTCACTCTTTGAGTCATTAAAGTCCTTCATCAACGATTGGCGCTTATCAATGTCTACTTTTCCATTCATATATAGGATATCTCTCCCCTTTATCCAATTAAAACGAGATCGAAGCTGCTTTCTGATCAATTTCAATGGACTAATGAACTGACTGAAGACCAGAACTTTTTCATTTCTAGCTTGACTATGCCGCATGAGTTCCACAAGAAATTTTGTCTTCACTCCAACATCTGTATTCAATTTAAGGCTCTCTAGCTTATCCTGATCTGGAACAAGTACTCCCGTTTCAAATCTCTTGGGCAAGAGAGAAGGGTGCACAGAAACAACAGACACGGCATATTCATGATTAAAGGTACCTTGGCACGGATCCCTTATTCCTTCCATAGCATCAAGAAGCCTCTTCTGGTGATCGTGTGGCTGTAGGATAACAACAGAGTCCCTCAACCCAGGAAGTCTTTGTTGTAATATGTCACCCCGATGCACATGCACAAATGGTTCAATCAAGCCTTTGAACTTTTCTACACTGTCAGCTTTTGCTTTATCATTAGAAGCATTGAGAATACGACTCGTTAGAGAATCCCACTTTGACTTTGTATCACTTCTCTTATGATATCGTCTCCTAGGAAAAGGTTTGTGGCATTTAGATGAAACCTTGTCAAGAAATTTGGGCCCCGTCAGCGAGAGTGTGTTGAATAACTCATCAAAATTATTCTGGAAGGGAGTTCCTGACAGTATAATGCGCTTTTCTGTTTTAATACTTGACAAAGTCTTCCAGATTGAGCTTGTTTCATTACGAGCTGTGTGTCCTTCATCAAGTACTACAAGGCCTGGACGCTTGAGAAGAACTTCTCTCATCCAATCTTCATTCTTCTTCCACATTTTACTTTTATTTTCTCTTCTTTCTCCAGCTATTTCTTCAAAGAGTCTGTAACTGAGTCCTAGGATGCTACTATCCTTCATCCAAGACAACAACTTCACTAGACGGATATATAATCTTCTTTTATGAACATTTTTTATTTCCTCCAGAATACTGACAGCATCCTCATTTTCCTTTCCTGAAAGCTCTCTCTTCTTCAGATTGTGAAAGGGAATGTCAACATTCCACTTTTGAAACTCTGTTTCCCACGTAAGCAACATGCCACGAGGAGCAATAATGATTGGCATGCAAGTGGGATACAATTTCATATATGTTTGGATGAAGGCTATGGCGAGACGAGTTTTCCCTGTTCCAGGAGCATGAGATATAACACATCCACTGCCGCCACTAAAACTGTTACTCTTTTCCAACTTGTCAAGATAAATCCCCCCTGCTATGTTTTTCCATAAAAATTCAAAGCCATCAAGTTGATGTGCATGCATATCCCTTCCAATACCAGGAATGACGTCCCATACCGTGCCCTGTGTGGGAGCACAAGGGTGACTTCCTGGCTGACAATCAAGCTCAGAATCTTTGTGATTGAGTTCATCAAAGATGTTTAGCTGCATCAGACCATTGCCTCTGCCTTCCGATTTACCCCAGAGATTTTTACCCTGTAATATGCACAAAAGAAAGTTATGAAAAATAAATACTTTGCATTTATTTCTGGAATAGTCACAATAAAGGCACCAATAAGATTGATAACAAATGCTAAACTATCTTTCAAAAGATGGAATTTCATGATGGGCTAACTTATCCAAATATTGAAAAGCTGTAGTTCACTCATATTCAGCACCTCTAGGACACAGAAAAACAACAATATGATGATAGATGCAAGCATAAACTTTTGGTATTCAAACCCGTCTTACTCTATTCCAAGTCAAAAGGGTTGTTACATCATAAAGATACAGTTGATATTATGTTGTTCTCAAAGTTCACTGCAGAGTCAACAATTGGTATTCTCAACAAATTAAACTTAGTTCCACCCTCAGAATCATCAATAAAAAGGGCAATTTCTTGCTACCCCTGTAAGAAAAGGTCTTGAGACGGAAATACGGAAGGAGATATCATGTTTGTCATTTTCAGGTTCTTGACAGTATTAAAGAAGGTTCCAACTACATGACCATCATTTTGGTAGCCCTCATAGCTATCATAGCTTATCTTGTCTGAATTACTATGCATATCAACAAATGGTTTATGATATGCAGGTATAATTTAGACAATAATGGGCATGATTGCTACGAGGACTATCAAAATGATGGCTCCCTGGCTTTTCCCATTAAAGAAACACCTCATTTGACAACTTAGAAATGTGGCCATGAGTCAAACTATCAGTTGATAAAAGCACACTAATCCACAATCTACCTGGTTGACAGGAAGTATTGGTAAAACCAAGTCTACCCACATTCTTGAGCCTAGGCAATAAGTCTCCAGAACATAAACTATAGAATTTGATAGTTTGCATGCATACAATTTCGAAATGTAAGGATCTACTAAACTGTGACAAACAACAAAGATAACATCCAAATTAGGTCATATATAATAATACCAGTTTGTCCTATATGGGTGAATGCATATCCATTTAAAATTTATACGACTACAGAATGCAACTTACAAAAGATGGCACACAGTACTTGATTTCCAATTTTACAAATGGGCAAAATTTGCACTTAAGTCCAACTTCTTCATCCAGAATGATCTGATGGTCCCCTCGCCCACAAGAGGTGTTCGTATCAAATAAAATATCAGAAGAAATATTAGTTTCATTTTCAACCTGCCAATCAAGAGAAACAAAATATTCACTTAGTATAATATAGATGTATCTCATTTCTAAAAAGTACAAGCTAAGACTTGTTCATCAACACAAAGGGGATAAGAAACAGATAGATGAATACAAAAAATAAAATACATACAAGAAACAGTGGGGTCATAAGAGTTTAAACATTATTTCCTGCAAACATAGTGGTATATTAGAGCAGTAGCACTATATCTTCAATCAATATTCAATATCAATGTATAGCTATTTTCAAGCAGATATAGAAAAAGCAATAGAGAGCGAAAAGAAGTAACAAATTAAACCTTGATTTATCCACTCAGAAAAAGAAAGAAGTTAATCAATATCAGTCAAATGCTAATACATGCCAACCTACCAAAATATTATCAGTAGCATCATTCTCAAAAAGTGCAGAAGCCATTTCATCCCAGAGCTTGGCCAATTCTTTCTCCTCCTCTGAGATCTCTAGTGGGATTGACTCTTCATTTGAAATTGTGAACTTCAATGGAAGACTTGGTTTGGAGGGTGGCTCATTTTTGTCTTCAAAAGGCACTTCTACCTTGTCGAGTACAGAATCCACAAGAATCTTCAAAATTTCATGCTCTGCAAGGGTACGTATGCACTTTCTTTTAGTGGGCTTGCCCCCACATAGATCTTCTACATGCTTACTCGTGCCATTCACCTTTTGGGACTTAGTTATCCCTTTTTTGGGAGTATATGTTGCATCACTACTGTATGAATTGTCAACATCCGCATTTTCACCATCGTCACTAGTTGTTTCATGCTCCTCCTCTTCAAAAGATAATGGGTCACTAGCAGTTCCGAGCTTCATTTTCTTCTTAGCAAACTCTGTATAAAAATGGGATCTAGTGCGCTTTGCCACACAATCAAACTCATGAGGACGACAACCAAAATCAACTTTCTTATGGAATCCAACATTGCCACAGCTATTCGAGTCAACCCCAGAAACTAATTTCCCTTCCAATTCTACCTCAGAAATTTCCTGTTTTCTCACTTCTTTCTCATCCACCTCCTCTTTTCCACTGCTTACGTCCTCCAGTAGAATAGTACTTTCTGACTTCTTACCAACATAATCTTCATCATCTACAAAGTCATTTTGCTCAACAACATCGTCACTGGAAGATGTCTTCGATGCCTCCCAATTGTCCTCTGAAATATCACAACCATCAGCGTCCTCACTCTTTTCCTGCTTGCTTGACTGCAATCCTGTCCTCCCAGCTATCCTACTGCTCTCATCTCTATCAATCCTCCGTTCACCAAAATTAGAACAGCCATTCTCCATGCTCTCAGTCTTCACATTCAACCCATCACTTTCACCCACTACACTGCCGTTCAAACCGACCTCGTGATCGACCTCGTGATCATTACCAATGTCATCAATGGAAATAACATCTTTTTCCACCACATTCTCACTTTCCCCCACTAAAACGACTTCATCGTCACTATCACCCGAAACCTCAGAACTCGTGCCGCCCTCCTCTCCATAATCGTCAGAACTAACAGACTGAGAGTTGCATGCAACCTGCTGGCAATCGTCACCAATCCCTAAATTATGCCTACAATCTGCACCAGACCCATTAAAGCTTATCTCTTTTCCCCCATTAAGCTCGCCTGAACCCGGTGATTGACCAGCATTCCCGCTACGTTCTTGTCTATTTCTCTTTATTTCTTCATGGCGCTTCTTAAACCATTCGACTTCCCTTTGCCGAGTCCTTCTAGCTACTGGGAGTGTAGAATCCATGGTCTTTCGTAAAAAGTTTAGACCTTTCAACGGAGAATATATAAGAACGCACGTTAACACACATAAAGCATCAGAGAACAAAAAGTAAAACAGAACAAAGAAAGAAAAAGAGCATGTACTGGCATATCTTTCACACAGTTGAAAACCAACAGAGAGGGAGATAGTGATACGGAGAGAGAGGCTTACCAGAGAAAGGTGAGGCATGGGAGATCGCCGTGCCCTCTTCTGTATATGGTCAGTTGAGGGGTCCGGTCTGTTGGCTGTGTAGTACTATGTAAGTGCATAAGTTTCACGCTTTAACTCTATCATTATAGTTCTATTTATTTTTTTGTTTATATTATATATATATATAGAAATAAGAGCTGCGTAGGACAAATACGAAGAACACGCGTGGACGTTGACGATAGAATATCAAGAGTCTCTGGGAGTTCTTCTAGGGCCGCGCAACGTGTTGTGCCAAATAAGGCTTGACAAAGATTTGGTTTTGGGTTAGAATCGGGATGAGAGCTGACATTGTCCGTTGCCTTTCCCTTCCTTTCTTCGCAGTAAAAGAGCATAGCATTTCAACTACGCAGCCCCCAGTTTCAGCGGTTGCAATTTCATCTCACGCACTGTCCATTTGAAAGAGTTCAAGTAAACTAAATGCTGGAACTTGTTTTCTATACTTTTGCGTCTCCACTTGTGTTCATTATTGACATTGCTTAAAGTACCAGATTAACTTAATTTATTAAATACAATTTGTCTTCTTTTGGAATGATTGTCGTTTTTAAGCCCATTTATGTGCCTCCTAACTTTTAAGTTTCATTATCGTACCGAATTTAATATCGGATTAAGTTTTAGTATCGTACTGTATTAAAATCAGTTAATATTGGATACTATTTTAGGTATTTTTAAATTTATAAAATAATCCTTAAAATTTTTAAAAATTACAAAATAATTCATTAATATATTGTACTATATAATTTATAATTTTACATCAATCATATCTCTAAAAATTGTAAAAATAAAATTTAAAATAACAACAATTTATTTATTTTTATTAACAACAATTTTCACATATTCCATATATAAATAATAACCACAATTAATATGAAAAAATCATTTAATCATCGTACAAATATAAAATTAAAAAAATATAAAGTATTTAAAATATTACAGTTTCATCATTTAGTAAATAATAATTACATCAAATAAAAAACAATAAAGATTCTTAACTCTCTAACTATTACAACTTATAATAATAATTCGTAATGAAAAAATAATCAATTAGAAGTGAAACCTAAAACAAAAACATATATTATTTTGTTTATAATCAATTATACATTATTTAATATATTGATTATTTAAAAAAATTAAATAATTTAATTTACTATTATATATTTAATTAATTAAAATTAATTAAGAATAAAATTATAAATAATTTAATTTATTTTTGTTTAATTTATAAAATTAATTTAATAATTATTAATAAATATAATTATATTTAAAATATTTAAATGATTAAAATAGATTTAAAATAAATACTAACTTATAAGAAATAAGTTAAAATTATCTATGTTAAAAATAAAACTATTTTTATTAATAATTTATTAATAAATATTATATAAAGACTAAAATAAATTTAATTAAAAATAATTTATTTAATGTATAATTATTATTAGTAATAAAAATATTTATGTTATTTTTAAAATAAAAATAAAAAATACAATAAGGATTTTTTTTAAATTTAAAAACTGAATGTGTTAAATAAAAGTGGGATAAGAAGAGTAGAGATTAGAGTCATCAACGGTGGTGGGGGGAGTCTTTTAAAAAAATTTTACCTTTTGCATATTAGTCCCTACATTTTTTAAAGTTTTCGATACTGGCCAGTATTCAACCTATATTTTGAATACTATCGGGATCGGCCGGTACTAAGTGAAACAGTCTAATACAAACCAATACCATCATTCAGTACCAATATGTCGGGATCGGTCGGTACTAAGTGAAACAGTCTAATACAAATCGGTACCATCATTCAGTACCAGTATATTTTTTTAGTATCGTTTTCCCGTTGTTACAATACGAAATACAAAGCATTGGTTCTAATTGGCAAACAGCGGATTGCATTAGTTGTTAGCTGATAGCTGATTTGACCAACATATAACATCAGCTGTTAACTAAAGATGTTTGGTAAAATTAGCTGTTTAGTATTAGCTATTGATGTGTAAAATGAATCATGAGGGTATGATTTAAAAAATTTTATAAGTGCACGAATATTATATTTCTTAGTATTTTGTTGAATATTCTTATAAGAATTTAGAATTTAGATATTTAATTTTACAAAATTTAAGTTTATAACTTTAATAAAAAGCATAATAATAATAATAATAATAATAATAATAATAATAATATAATCCAACGTTACATTCTTTATTAATATGAATGATGCAGTGAGTTATATCATATTAGTATTTTTTTGTATAATATGTATGAATTTTATTATTTAATAAATTAAAATATCTATAATTATTGTATGATACGATATATAGTAGTTATATCACTGATATGAGTACCGTTCCGTACCGGCCGGTATCGTACCGGCCTAAAAATGGAACGGTACCAACCCTTTGGGTACCGGGTGTAAATACCGGTCAGTACCTATAATACCGGCCAGTACCGGAAATTTTTAAAAGTTTAGGGACTTTTCTGCCAAATTTTCAAATTTTTTTAAAAAAATCTCCCTCCGCTCTCACCCCCTCTTCTCTCTCTTTTTTTCAAAGTTTTTATAATTAATTATGAGTTAAACTTTTATTGTGATTTTTTTATTTTAAATTTTAAAATAAAATAAATATTTTTATTACTAATAATAATTATACATTAAATTAAACTTAAAAATAAATTA
>JANZXP010000110.1:85656-117320 GCA_027576715.1 Erythroxylum flavicans
TTTTATATTTGTATAATGATGATTGTCTTTTTTCTTAAAAATTGTGATTATTAATTTATTATTTATATGTGAAATATATGAAAATTATTGTTATTTCATTTTAATTGTGATTATTATTTATTATTATGATTTTTTGAGTCAGGTTTAAAAATATATAGTACAACTGTGTAATATGATAATGGACTATTTTGCAAATTTTAAAAAATTTCAAGGACTATTTTATAAATTTAAAATTTTATCCGAAACAGTATCCGGTATTGACCGGTACCGGTACAGTACCGTACCAATGCCCAATCCGATACCAAGTCCGGTACGGTATTCGCAACATTGAGTTATATACTAAAAATATTAATTTGATGTGACTCTTTATGTTCAAAATTTTAATATTATGGTATTTTAAATGTAAACTAATATTATAAAATTAAATAAATATCAAAAAGTTTAATTATCCCCTTTATTATATTCTTCCAAACTTCAGTATGATAAAAAAAAACTAACTTTGAAAACACACAAAGCAAAAGTAGAGAGTAAAATTGAGGGTAATATTATCATTAGGCAAACAGCTAACTTCAAAAGCTCCTCTTATGGAGCTTTTAAAAATTAGCTTATTGGAATTAAATAAGCGAATCAATAAATCATTCACCAAACACATCAATAGCTTTTTAAGACGGTCAAAAAGCTAACTTTTAGTCAATAAACTAAAAAATAGCTGAAAAACTGTTTGTCAAACACTTCCATTGTTTTTTCATTTGATAACTAGTAATAAAGTAATCGTAACAAAAAATTTAAATTAAAATAAAAAGTGAGAATAAAATTACAAATTATACGTGTTTGATGTACATTAGATAATGTTAATAATTATATTAATATTTGGTATTAAATATTAAAAATATTGATAAACTATTTGTCAAATACCTCCATTATTTTTTCATTTGATAACCGATAATAAAATAATCGAAACAAAAAATAAAAATAAAAAAAGTGAGAATAAATTACTAATTATACATGTTTGGTATACATTAGATAAAGTTAATAATTATATTAATATTTGGTATTAAATATTAAAAATAATATTTTTTTACTCATATATAGTTATAAAATAATTTGTTTTGTAAATATTTAATTAAAATATATTATATTTTATAAATAATTAGTCCAAAAAATTCAACAATTTATAAAAATTAATAATTTTTAAATAATTATAAATGATTTTTATGATAAGAGTAAAAATATTATAATAAATAGACTGGCGATCCCATAAAAAGACATCATGACCCCTTGTGGAAAAAAATGATTTGCTAAGACGGAAATAAAGATATCAAATTTCTGCCAAGATAACTAGAAATTCCAAGGGAAGTCTGTTGCAAGAATTATGTCGTCACTCGACGTAGCGCACGCGAATCTTCGAATAACAGAATTCATACAGGAAAGAGAGGGAGAGGTTCAACCTTGCAAAATAGGATAATATCATCAGTATAAAGCAAATGGGACAACTTCAATTCCCGGCAATGATGACGATATTGGAACAACCCATTACTTTGCATTAAGCAAAAAAAGATCCTCTTGCCTAATGCCTCGCTTATTGAAAATGGCGTTGTAGAAATCCCTGTCACTAATACACTCATCGACATAGTCTGAATATATTGCATAATCCAGAGTCGAAACTTATCTGGAACTTAGGTGAGTGTAAATAGGTTAGGGGATAGGAGGGGTAAATTTGGGAGAAAATTGCATGAAATTCACGTGTCCTATTTACCCCGCCGTAGGTAGTTTTTCTAGTAGGCCAATCATTTCTTGACGATGGGATCTTTCATATTGTTTCTATTCTTCTATTCTCTTTTATTCGGTCTTTATCATCAAGATTGGGGAAAATAACACATCAATACTAAAATTTCTAGATTTTGGCAAAGAAGAGGAGTTAATTCAATTTTTGGTCTAGTTAATTCAATTTTTTGTCAAGTTTACTTCTTCTATCCTTTGTATAATGATTTATTTGAATGTTAGCCAGCACTGAAAACGGTATACTCTGATACCAATTATTGTGATAACAAACAGATAATCACATAAATAGAGAAGAAGAAGATTTGATAGTAATTAATATTTTAACAACCTCTTGATAATGACTAATATTTTAATAATATCTCTTATTTCTTATTTTCAATATTTAATTCCAATTAAAATATAACTTATTAGCGTGTAAATATAGAGTTTTAAATTCTTAACATTTCAAAATAATTTTAATTAACGAAATATTTAACATTGTCATAGTTTTGTTAGTTAAATATTACATTGTCATGTAAAGTTTACATGGTAATAATAGGCCCTATATTAAGTAAAATTTGAATGAAAAATTTGTCACAACATAAATTTGACAAAGTTAAGAGTTTCATTAATTGAGTATTTAATTTAAATAATTTTAAAAATGTTAAACATTTTTTAA
This sequence comes from Erythroxylum flavicans, assembly GCA_027576715.1. Classification (NCBI taxonomy): domain Eukaryota; kingdom Viridiplantae; phylum Streptophyta; class Magnoliopsida; order Malpighiales; family Erythroxylaceae; genus Erythroxylum; species Erythroxylum flavicans. The sequence goes on from JANZXP010000110.1 coordinate 88,097, forward strand.
CGCTTTCAAATGCTAAAGTTAAATTCAAATTTTAGCACACATGTTAATAAAGTTGGCCATCATCATTGCATCCAGTATGAAATTCTGCAATAAAGTGAAGTCTGGGGAGGTTTGATAGTACGCAACCTTACCTTTACAGAGTAGAGAGGCTGTTTTCAGTAGACCCACATGCAAATATGACAATGGAAAAAGAAAAGATACAGGTTAAAAGAGTAGCTATGTAAAATTAATATGCTAAAAAAGTATGTAAATAAAATTAAAATAACTGAATAAATAAATAGAATAAAAGAAAAGATTGATGTACCAAGTTAAAAAAAAATCTAATAGACTTGTCTTATACTGGTAGAGGCGTAAGGTTAGCAAGTGAAGTATCGCGAAAATTAAATAAGCGAAAGGTAAAAACGTACTTGATGAATATATTCTCACTTAAAGGCCAAAGAGATGCAGCTTATCCTACCCTACATCAATGCATAATTAACGTGAAAAAGAGTAAACACATACCTACTTGGGATGATGACCGTGTGACACTTCTAACACTAAAAAAACTCCTGAATTACATGCTTCTATATATGTAACTCGGACCACACTACAAATTACAAAGCTCCTAATCAGACACTCTCTCCCTCACTCTAAGTCTAGCACAATGCAGCTCTCATCAATTTTCCTCCCCTCCTTACTATTACTTATCCTCTTTCTTACAACCACCACTCTGTCCAACACACACAACATCACCCGCCTTCTCGCGAACACTCAGATTTCTCCACCTTCAACCACCATTTGACTGCCACCCACCTCGCCGCCGAGATTAACGCCACTACCATCACCGTTCTTGTCGTAGACAACGCCGTCATGAGACGAGAGACATCATATGACTCCAAAAAGTTTAGTGCTTTTCAAAACCGTCGCAACCCTGTAATGACATATCAAAGTTATAAACTTATACGTACCCACAATATTGACAATAGAAAAGTAATAATGAACAAAAAAAGAAGAAAAAGAAAAAAAACTGGACAACTAACATGCCTAGTTATCAAAATAGCTAAAAACTCAAAAAGAGCAAAAACCAAGCAATCGCAACGTAATGAGCAAACAGAAGATCAAGAAAACAGGCAATTTAATCTTTGAACCCAAGGAAAAGTCTATATCGATCTAAATAAGTATTGACAAGCAACAATCACCTAATCTACGGGAAAAGATTGCCATAATTCGCGAAGCAAGAGAAGATTAGGGTTGAGATCCCAAACGAAACCTGGAGATCGAGTAAATAGTAGAAAGGAAAGCTAAGGTTTTAATGGCACTTTCGGAAATCAAGGTCAAACCCCACAATGAAACATCAAATAAATTAGCATAAGGGAAAGTTAGGGTGTTAGTAGCTCAAGAAACTACGCTACGGATATTATCACAAACAACAAATCAATACCACCAAAAGAGTAAGTGACCGTTGTAAGCCTAAGACCACAACTTTCTGACTTAAACATCGATTCGTAAACAAACAAGGGAAAAACAAACAAAACCCAGATCTGGTCTATGTCACGATTAGCATTACCGTAGCAAATAAGATCTGTAATTCCATGTGAAGATATTTGCCAGAACGCCACTTCCGACTTTGATCACTCACCGGAGAAACGAAAGCACCAAGTCCTCACATTGCCTCCTGCGACGAAGATGGTCCATAGAGGCATTTTTGGTGCTCAGCATGTCATGGTCGAAAGGATTGGAGGAGTCGTCGTCATCAGGGTTTTCATGGTCGAAATCAGTGGAGCGATTGCCTCCGGCCTCCTCCTCCTCGTCATGGTGGCATCGGTAAGGTGAACCCATGGTGGATGATGACGTGATAACCCTAGACATGAGTGTAGGAATTTCTTGTCCTAAAAGTGTCAAACTCATTCATGTTTGTTTTGGTGTTGTTCCAAAACTTGAAAATTCTCTCTTTTTCTTTGATTTGTGAGAAATTTATGTCTCACGTTGAAAGAGTACAAGAGTTTTACCTCGTTTATATATTAGAGTTATTTGTGAAACTTTGAATCAAGCTCATTGAAGAACTCATCAAATCTTTTGTTTCACTTATTCTGTTATAACCCTGTTTTATTAAATCTCATCCATACATTTATATAAAGTCTACGTAAATGTATGAATAAGAATTAATAAAATATAATTATTGCAGAATAAGTGGTACAAAAAATCTGACATGAGGGCATGGATGCCACACCTGACTCAGCTATGGCGTGGCGTGGCGTGGCGTGATGTTGTCGTGCATACGGGGTAAGTCTTCCGGGGGCTCACTTGGTTTAGATTCTTTTCCCATGCGGTTTTAATGCTTTCAGTTTCTAAACGTTGCATTTTTTTTACCACTTCTCGTAATGCTTTCAGTTACTAAACATTATATCTCTAGATTACTCTCTTTATTTTCTCCTAATATCGTTCATCTTGTTTATTCTCTTTATTCTCTCCCAATAATATTCATCTTGTTTTTTCTTATATATATCTTATCCATCTCGTTTACAATTTTAATTTGGTTGTGTGCTCGCTGACAGTTTGTTCTTCTATTCTCTTTTCCTTTAGTTGTTGCTCAGCAAATAAATCCATTTTTGTGTCCTGTCATCGTACTATCGACAGATTTAAAAAGGGCCGGCCACACACTTGAGTCACTCCATACCAAAAGTGCCCTTAAAGGTAATAGTTTGTCGGTGGAATTGATAGAATATCCATTCACTAGACACCAATCTCGGGTTTTCCGTGGCACTTTTCAAATTTGTCGCGTCAAAATTTTTATAAAAGCCTTCTTGCATTCACTTCTACGAAATCAAAATTTTTATAAAAGCCTTCTTGCATTCATAATGAATAATGAATGGACTCAAATATTGCAAGCAATTCAAGGAATATAATTCTAGTTAGACTAACCTTCTCTTACCTTTAGATTTTTACTTAATTATTATTATTTGGTTTAAAAATTAATAAGTTCAATTCGAGTTAAATTTAAATTTGAATATAATAAATAAAATAATATTATTTTTAAAAATAAAATTATAAAAATTATTATACTTAATACCGATCAAATTTTAAGGTATATAAATCTAATTAAACTCAATTCAAGCCGCGAGCTTCAAGCCCGTCCGACTTTGGACTGAAGCTGGACTAAATTATAAATTCTCGGGCAGGGGTCCTTTTCCTCGGCGACTCCATGTAAGTCTTGCGGTGCAACTCTTAAGCAGGTCCACTTCCTTTGAAAATTTGTTCCGATTGAGGTCAAATCATATCATTGTATCCTGAAATTTACACCTGTGCTGACTTCTTTATCAGCTAGGTTCGGATCCAAGATCACAGGAACAATTTCTATAACCATAGTTAATTACATATTTATTCTTAGTTACCAAACCTAACTTAGACGGTTAAAAGTTTAATTTATACATATTTAAAATGTTCAATTTTTATTACATATTTTAAAATATAAATTTTGACATATATTTTAATATTAGGGTTCAAATAAAGATATTTTTAAGTACGAATAGCCCGACCTACTTTTGGCCCAAATTAACCGAGCTACGGTTAAGCCACGGACTTATTATGATCAACCGACTTAGCCCGTGGCTCACCCTTTATTTCCAAAACAACGTTGTTTTAAAATTTCTTTGGTTAAAAAATAAATTACAGACCCAACTTATTGATATGCTTATTTTCAAGGCCAGCCGCCTTGCATTTGATAATGTTGTTTCAATAATAGCAGAAATCTAAATTTGGTTAGATGGATAGAATTGAAAGCAGCACCTTTCAATTTGTTCCCTGTGATTCAAATATGGTAACAACTACTTTTAGAGAAGTTCCATAATTTATAACAAAGTAATTTATAATACTCCATATCTAATAAGATCAATTGTCTTGGATCAATAAAAGATTTACAATAAAGTATTTATACTTTAATGATATAGGAACCAAATCATTACAAGATTTAAATAATATTGATAAAGAATTATAAATTAAAACGATCAAATTTATTCAATCTTTTATTCAAGTATTACTTATTATTAAGTTAAACTTTTTACTTTTTTATTAATATAATTTTTTATCAACGACAACAACACTTAGTAGAAATCTAGTTGAGATGCACAGTTTGAAGAGGTCTAGTAATGTACAACTTCACTTTTAATTAGTAGAGAGACTATTTCCAAATGACCCACATGAATAGTCTATTATTAAATATACTAAATTAAGAAATCATATTTTAATTTTTAATGTAAAAGACATGAAATTTTCTTATAATTTAATAAACTTAAAATTACTTCTTAATCTTTAAAATAAAAATTTTAAAATTTCAAAAAAAATTTCTTAAACCTCAGCTAAAAAATAACGACAAAACATGCATGACATGAGCATTACATGTAGATCAATCAAATACTGTTTAGATGACAATTTGACCTAATTATTAGATTCGATCCAATTAATAATTTATTATAGCTATCTTTAATTATTATTTAAAATAAAGTTTAATAGATTTGAGTCAAGTTTCTCATTTAAGTCAAGTAGTTATATTAATGATATCTAATTAATCCACATACGATGTACACATTATGTATATTTTATCATTATTTTTTAATCAAAATGAGAGAAAATGTTTTGTAGAAAATTAAAATTAAATTTTTTGATAATTTAGAGATTATAAAAAGTGTGCATCTTTTACCCTAATTTCTATTACTAAATATTTTATCTCAAAATGTTTAAACATAAAGTAATGGTAACTCTAAATTAACATTAAAGTGATAGCATATTAGGAATTCACGTTCTTAGGAGTGGTCGAGTTGGTGGAGTAAGAGAGGGTAGTATGAGACCAAAAGGCCCTGTGTTCGAATTCTTTACCTATACTCTCTCGATCGAGCCTGTCGTACAGGACTTGTCTAGTGTAAAATATCTAATTGATATAATAAATTGATGTGATTTACAGTTTATTACGTCAATTCAAAGATTTATTCGATATGCATTAAAAAAAAACGGCTGTGAGTTTATCAATTAAAAAAAAAGGAATTTACATCTATTGATAAAAATCATCTTATGTGATGATCATATTCCTATATTTTAAAACGCTGAAGTCAAGATCTACTTTGTCATTCTTTTTCCTAGCGAAACCAGAATTAATGTTTACTACAAAGAGCGACAGGTAAGGGAATGATTAAAAAAAAAACACGATGGGACCCACTTTTGAATCTCCCCATGTTATGTGATTTTATTACCGAAATTAAGAGTAAGAAAAACAGGCATATGTCTGAACATCACGAGGGACATAGTAATAGAAGACATTGTGTTTGTTTTGTCAAGCATAGAAGTGCAACAAAATTAGTCATAAACATAACTATTTGTACCCCGCGTTCATCGGGTTCTTTAACATTAACAACTGCAGAGAACTTTGAATCCGTGAGCATTTCCTCGGAATTTTTTTTGGCTCCATGAATCCATGAGATTGCTCTGCTGAATAACTTGTATCGGATCGGAGATCACATTGTCTCGTCTTGCGTCATTGTTTGTGGAAGAGTGGGATTGCAGCTCATTACGGGTTCGGGATGGACTCTTTGTCGGCAATCAGCGAGGAGCTCGCGGAGATCGATGGACAGATCACCGACATTTTTCGAGCGCTGTCGTGAGATTTTTATACTCGTCTCTCTGTTTCAAAACCTTATGTTTCAAGTTCCAGAAGATTATATGTTTGAAGCTCTTATGCGATTAATTGAATCATTTATCAGTGTTTTAATTTCTGAATGGGGTGGTTTATACGTCCAAGCAATTGTAAGATCGAACATTTGTTTCTTTAAAGTGGCTCAATAGCATCCAAGGATTTGAATAACATACATTTGGATGGATAGACTTTTGATGTTAACAGTGGTCTGGCATTTGTTTAAGGTTATATGTTAACCGTAACAGCTGGTGTTATTTCAGCTAGATGTATTATAAATGCTTGAGTAGAGAAGTGGTCAACTCCTGGGATCTCTTAATAAGCGAAATTGCAATTTTCTTTGGCAGAAATGGATTCCAAAAGTTGGAGAAGATCAAGGATGTCAATAGGCAGAGTAGACAGCTGGAAGAGCTTACGGGGAAGATGCGTGACTGTAAGAGGTAATCACAAGTTGACCTTCTCCTTGTCTTTCTGTGTTCTGGATGTTTAGTTCCACTTGAAGAATAAATATTTAGACTAACTTGGAATGTGCTCTGATCATAATAGCTTTTGCTTACCCTGATCTTTGGCAAAGGGTATTAAGATTAGGGGAACAAGTCATCGTGTGTTGTTTGAGAAAATGTTTCATTTATCAACTAGACATGTTTCATAACTTTATGAAAAAAAAAGTAACTAACATTAGAATTTCACAATCAGTACAAAAGGTTTCTTGTCTTGTTTGTTTGATACTATTGTCAACATCTGAGCAGGCTGAGATGGCCATTTGCTTTTATCATGTAGAAACATGGATTTCGTGATTTAAAAGGGGTTTGTTTATGAGTCTGATATTAACTGGACATAAGCTCTTCTTATTTTCTCATCGCATGGAACTAATTGAAAAACTTATGAATTAAATCTCCTCCTCTAACTGGTCTGCAATATGCAAACACCAGACATTAGTCCTAGATTATAACATGTCTATAACATCCATTTTCCTAATTCTCATAATGGAAGGTTTGGTATGAGAATCGATCATTCATGCTCAACACCTTTAGTGAAATGAATCTTCCAGGCCAGGTCTGACTTTTGGCATTTCCCCCTCAAGTGAAAGCCCTTTGGGCTTGAAACTTGCACAGGCCTATTTTACCTTGTGCTTAATTTTATAGGTGGGTGGTAGGATTTGAACTCACGACCACTTGGTCACAGAGGCTCTGATACCATGTTAAGTAGCTTCAGCTGTTGTGTGAGGTCAATTTAATTGGTTTTATATATTCTCTAACAACATTTTCCCAAGTTCTGCTAGCAGTGGACTGTAACTATCATGGTGCTTGTGTAAACTGGAAATATTAGGTGTATTGTATTATTTTCTGCTAATAGGTTGAACTTATGGTGAACTTATATGCTGTTTCCTGCATGTTATTTTGTTCTCCAACAAAGTTGAAGCAGAATATTAAGTTTTCTTGGATTTCAGACTTATTAAAGAGTTTGACCGAGGAGTGAAGGAGATGGAGAAGAGAAATGATCTAGAAACCAACAGAATGCTGAGTGAGAAAAAGCAATCAATGGTTGAATCTTGATTCTCTAGTTTGCTGCCTCATTGTTTTGGTTTGGCTTTAGATACCCTAACTTTGGTTATTGTTTTTTTTTTTTCCACTTTTTATGCAGATAAAAGAATTGAATTCGTATGTTGCGCTCAAAAAGCAGTAAGTTGATGCCTTTCCTAGATGTTTCCTACTTTGTTCAGTGTGGTGCCTAGTTACTGGATTATGAATGGTGGTTTTCTTCTGGATCTATTTTCTTGTTCCTTGTAAAAGTTCTCATGCTGTTAGTTTTACTTGCAGCTTACCTTAAAAGGTTGTTGTTGTCTGATTGTGTTGCATTTCTTGCTACTAAACGTTTCTCTAGCTTTCTGATTTTTTTGATGACCAAAAACTGATTTAAAATCAAAGAAAAAAACTAAAATATTTTCTTCCGACAAAATTAGTGACTAATTATCTTGCTTAGAAGCTGAACATTCATTGGTCAATCCAACTGCTGTAATACATAATTCTTCCAATAAGATAAGAAATTTGGTTCTTTAGGTTTTGCTATTTCCCTTTTATAATAGCACAAATGAAAGCAATCAAGAGCATACTAAAAATACTTTTTCCAACATTCCTAATAATCAAATGGTCCTTATTAGATAAGTTTACATACAAATACCCAGATGCATATTTTTTTAATCTTGCCTTCCTTCTGAGTTAATTATTTGCATTTTCAATCAGCTGTAAAAATCTCTTTGAAGTCCAAGATATACTATTTCTGATTCTTATCCTTATTTTATTTGATGTGATCAATAGACCTAGCTCCACATTCTACCAAAAAAAAAAAAGAAAAATAGTATAAGAGAAAGAAACAATTGAAAATACGATATTTTTAATTTATGTAGATTTTTTGATAGGATTTTACATTTTTCTTCCTTTTTTTATGGTTTCTATACAATTTGTTTTGTTCATGAGGATTTTTTAATACATTTTCATTTTGTTTCCAAATCTTTTGGTTTTAACATGTTAGAGTGTATGGACGATCTAGTCAGGCCTCTCTCAGCCGTTTAACCTTTTGGTTTGAATGACTCATTGATGTGGTATCAAAGAATACCGAGAGGTTTCAAGTGTAACTCACACTCTGTGAACTGCAGGAATATCTGATAAGATATTTGGCCAAAAACTTTTGGTGTTTTTCTAATTTCAACTGTTTGATTATAAGCTGTAACTATTTAGGATCTTATCTGACAATAGTGTAAGTTATGAGCTATACCTCATATTTATTGACCCTTATAGTTAACTTAGAAATTATCATAAAACTTATAAATAGAGAGGTTAGCCTCATTAGTACAACATTGCTAATGATTGATTTTGGCTATTGATATAGATTCTAATTCTTGCATCCCCTTGCCTTTCTTCCATCTAAGCTTCTAAATCTTTCTGTTCATTCTCTTTCCTTCCCCAGATTGCTTGTGCTTGGGACTGTCCCACGCTTCCTTTTCACATTTCAAATTTAAAATTTCTGGTTCATCACATAGAATTGTGGGCCTGAGACCATTAGCTTTCTTTGTGAGAGTGTGTGGTAATGGATAACCCAGCCTTGGTTCTTATCCAACAACTTCAACTTTTGACTGGAAGGATTTCTATATAGAACATATTGAACTTGGTATCATAAATGTTGTTAATAGGCATGTTTGTATTTATACCATTGCACTAGGATTTTATGTGATTATTCTATGCGATGCGGATCAATATCAAACCTTATCTGTAAGCTTGACATGTATGTTTATTTTGCTTTCTGGATTGGGTGCAAGTTTTTACTAAACTGATCTTTACTAACTATAAAGGTAATATTTTTTGCACTTTGGCTTGGATGATTGGAGATTGTTAGAATATCCCATTTTGATTAAACATGAAAATGTTAAAGGTTTTATAAGTGGTAAGGGTCAACTATCTAAATGACTAGTTCTAGACCCAAGCCCAATTCTTGTTAATTAGCTCTATACTCGACCCATATTAAAAATTCTAATATGGTATCAGAGTAGGTTTGGTCCGGATTATTAATTTCCTAGTTGTTCATTTAGATGTCCAGTCCTAGCGGCTCAGTTTGGTTACTGCTGCGTTTATTTAAAGTGACAACTGGATGTCCAATACCAGTTGCACTTGAAGGGGAGTGTTAGAGTATCTCATATTGATTAAACATGAAAATGTAGTGGTAAGGGTCAACTGTCTAAATGACTAGTTCTAGCCATTTTGGCAATGGTTGACCCAAGCCCATTTCTTGTTAATGGGCTCTACACTCTACTCATATTAAAAATTCTAATAGCGATCAATTAATCTGCATTCTTCTGGTGACTTCTTCCACTTTTATTTATTTGGTTGTTTTGCATTGAAATACAAGGATCGAACTTTACGTTTAAATCAACCCAACAACTAGTTTGCAATCCTTTCATATCTCTATCTCTATCTCTCTCCATATGTGTGTGAGGAACTGTTTCGCCTTCAGGCTGAGAATTTTATTGTATTGCAAGTTCTGGTTGATTTTAAAGGAGTATCCTCTGTTACTAGAATATTAGAGTACAATTATGTTGATGTCCCCAGTCAGTAGTTCTTTATGTTTCTTATTACAGATCATCAACAGTATAATGAATTGTTTCATATTTCCATTCCTTTGTGCTTTTCTGATACATAATTGTGACGGTGATATAGGCATGCTGCCAATCTTGAAAACAACAAGAGGGTTGATCTCTTTGAAGGCCCTGGTGAAGGATTTGATGAAGACAATGTATTGCTAGCCTCCTGTAAGATATGAGACTATTTGTTCTGATTTCACTTATTTCATAAGTGTCTAAAGTGGCTGTAGTGATTTAAATTTGTTTCAACCTAAAATGTTGACAAGAATTAATATTATGTTTTCTCTTTCTTTTTGCTTGTATCTTGGCTGCTGGCAAATGAGGAAATATGCATGCACACATGACCTCTAGAAGAGAAAAGAAAACTTAAAACTTTTGCTTTGTCTTTTTCTTACATCCCCATTTCTTATTTTGAATTATTTAGTTTTTAGGGCACTTGATTTATTTAAGTGCATTATGTTCTTGCATTATGGCAATTAATGATGCAAAATTTTGCAATCCAGTAATAACTATTTTATTTTTATGGAGGCTTTAGAGTTAAAATATCCCAATATAGTAGGTGGGGCCTTGTAATCGTTTGGGGACAAAGAATATAAGGGCAACATATCTTGACACTTGAAAGAACTTCTGCATGTTGGTGTTTTAATGCTCTTCATTCTTCTTCTTCCGGGCGGCACCTTGTTCAGAACGTCATAGTTGATATGTAATGGTCTAGTCCAACAAAAATATGAAGTTTTTGTCTATTTTAGTCTCTTGCTGCATGGTTTTGCTCTGTAAAAGGAGCTTCCTGTGATTGGGACAGAATGAAAATAGAATGGACACTGTTATCTCGCTGCAAATGAAAAGTTCTATTGTTCTTTAGTTATTTTATCTATTCTTGATTGATAAATTTCAAAAGTATGCTACGTATTGGGTCTTGTATCTTCATTATGCTCTGATCAACTTAAGGGTGCCTGCATTTATTTGAGGCTCAATCTTTGCATAAGTTGGTATTAGTTGGTAGTAAAATGGCATTTGGCATTGTCTTGATTAGTATGATATCTAATAGAAAGACTGATTTTTCCAGCTATGACTAATCAACAACTAATGGAGCATGGAAATGGGATGATGGATGAGACTGATCAAGCAATTGAAAGGGGAAAGAAGGTTGGTTCTTGCCCATCTCAGAAACATTTTGTTTTTGAAAGTGTGATTGAGTATGATGGAGTTTTTCCATGTCGTGTTACTATTACCTGTTTAAGAAAAATAGTTTTGGATAAAATCCCTGAGAAACCTTTGTTTATAACTGCACCTTGAAATTGCTGTAATCAAATTGCTAAAAGAGCAGTGTCAAATAAATTGCATATTTGGCCTTGCACTGGTTTATAACTGCTTAGCACATAACTGTCTCAGAGGTCTCACGATGGAAGTCTTTTGGTTGGGAATTTAACAACTCATAATTTTTGGGCTCGCTTAATTCATGGTGGCAAGCCTAATGTTGCCAAACATGGTCCAATGTAGGTCTTTTGGGGGACAGAGAAGGTGTTTGAATCTATCGATGATTTTTGTTCGACAAGCTCTTTTTTGCACAGATACTACTAGTACATGTACTTGTTCCATTACTTGTAGCAGTCTTTATATTACAGAGTTAAATGCACTACGGTTTGCTAAAGCACAATCCACAGTTAACCTCAAATTCTTACTTTGCAAGATATCAAAAAGTCATTCTTTTGCTATGATGGCATGAAAGTCAGTCTCCAATTAGAGCTGTCTCACAGCAAGTGTTCTACAGAGCCAAGTTTTTGGTTTCTATAGGAGTCAATTTCTAGTAGGCGTCCCATGTGATTATGTCCACTCCTGGCAGTTCCTTGTAGTTATTCTGAATAGGAACTTTTGACACGGGTCAGTTTTCTTCAATATTTGGTAATAAGATGTTAAAACGTTTACTCTTTTCTTTATGTTGATTATATCATTTTGAGGACAAAGACATTGGTTAGATCCTGGAGGCTTTATAAATTATGGAATGGTTTAACAGGCTCTTAGACGGAAAAATTAATTTCTGTCTGTCTATCCTAGGTTGTTCAAGAGACCATCAATGTTGGAACAGAGACAGCAGCAGCTCTAAAGGCTCAGGTATCAATTTTTGGTACAGATAAGTAATCAACTTTGTAATATCTTGGATCTTTTTTGTATTAATTTTCCTTGATAAAAAGAAAAGGTAAAAATACAATTCTTTGGAAGCCTGGAAACTAAGAACATTTCCATGTCCAGACTGAACAAATGAGTCGGATTGTTAATGAGCTTGACTCTATCCATTTCTCAATCAAGAAAGCTTCTCAATTGGTGAAGGAAATTGGTAGGCAGGTCAATTACTGGATTTTCCATTTCCTTGTTTCTTCATATGTGCAGCCGAGTTGCAAATAATTTACTAACTTAGGTACTTTCAGGTTGCAACTGACAGGTGTATTATGACAATGCTGTTCCTCATAGTTGCTGGAGTTGTAGCAATCATTATTGTAAAGGTGTGTGTTTCTTTTCTTAGTTATTCTAGATCATACTCTTATTTTGTGTTGTTTAAAGTCGTTGGATCCTAGATATTTACTTTGTAGTTTCATGGATATCTAATTAGCTGATTTTATTGAGGATTATATCAGATTTTCTCAGCATCTTTTTGTGCTCCTAGCTGGGTTTTTAGCAAAAGATCATGCCATCTTGTGAGTTCTGTAATCGCAACAGGAGTTTTGTATGTTTAAGCATGACCAAAACTAGGTAGGAATAATAAGTTAATATTATTTCATGTGAACAAAATAGGAGAAGTTGATAAGGTTAGTTGTAAGCCCTGAGACTAGGAATAGTGTACGATGACTTTTTCTATTCCTTTTTGACTTTGTGTTAGTACATCACAAACTTTTTCTGAAAATTGATTGGAAAAGTTTCTATTGGAAAGGACAAGCAGGGGGAAGTGGGTGATTATCTACTAAAGTGGATGATGGGGTTCTGCCTATTTATTCTAAAGACGAATACAAGCACAAGATTTCACAGTTAAGAAATAAAAGCTAAACTTATTCTTTTTCTTTTGATCCAAGTGAAGATTCCCCAAAACCTTGGATATTTTTATGTAGTTCCCTATATATATATATATATATTAGCACATGAGGCTCCACTAAGATTTGAAGCTTGGTGGGGAAGGGAAAGAATCAACTTCATTACAAGTCATTTTTTCAGAATCATCATGCATCTTGGAATTCCAGTTTCCATGTCACTAACATGAGACATAACAAGTCAAGTTCATGTACTTAACCTCTATTTTAGAGGAGAGTGATTCATATGCAAGAGGAGTAAAACTTTAAAACATTAGGTTATGAATTTACTCTTGTATATAAATCATCTTTAATTCCTAGTTAATGTGGAAATTTGACAATACATATTTTCATCTCTTATTTTGTTGTATACAACATCTCTTATTTAAACTAGTTCTTTTATTTTGTGCAAGATATTAAGTTCATATGTTTTTATAGTTTGCTTTGATATTTGAACACTAGTGTGTGTGATATATATTTAGATTAATTAGTTTTCTTTTTCCTTTGTAAAAGGTATGTGTGCATATTAATATTAATCACAGATATATGGAATAAGAACAATCTTGGTAAAAAGATTAAAAAAAAAAGTTTATTTGTTCAAATGAGTTCTTAAACGAGATTTTTAAAAAATATTTTTATATTACTTTGTATTGATATTTTTATTCATAATGGTAAACAAGGATATCAAATTGTGTCATTTTTTTAAAATTATAGGTTGATATAGTAAATATTAAGTTCAATTGACTACACAAAATAAATTTTAAATACATTTATATTATTCCTTAATTCAATTTATATATAAAACTTGAAACATTTGTAGTTTTTTGAGAATCAATTTGGAAGAGAGAATAATTTATGATAGTAAGTTGTATGGTCACTTTAATAGTGTAATTTTCATATTAGACCTATTCCATCTTTAAATATGTAGATTGTTTGAATTTCATCGCAAATACTAAGAAGTGAATATCTAGTGAGATATTAATGTCAATAAAGTGTGGTATTGTAGTCAAAGTTGTATCTTTTCTTGGATTGTATTGATTGCTTTCTACATTTATTGTTTGATATTGACAATCCACTTCATAAGCATCTCCCTCCCTTCACACCATTGGTTCACATACATTCTCTTGGCATTTTCTAGTTGAATTCCCTTTTTAACTCACTGTCACATTGTTCTTTTAAAGATTGCAGAATGAAAATATATATGATTACTTACATTCAATTTTATTGTTCCGAGAAGCCATACATCAGAGCATATATATGATTTTCAAAGCCGATTTCATGGGATTTTTAATTTGCATTTGCGCTGTGCGTGCTTATCGCGTTCTTTTACTTCGCAGATTGTGGACCCAAAGAACAAGGATATTCGGGATATTCCAGGGCTAGCTCCACCTGCGCAGAATCGCAGATTACTCTGGTATCCTAAATGAACTAACCAGAAGCCAAATGTTCTCCCGAGCTCAGAGAAAGTTTATGTTCCAGGATTACTGGATGCTTTTGATCTGTTAATTACGTTGGCAGTAGCGGCATTACACTATCGACGCACGCATGGGGGTAGTAGTGTGCCTAGTCAATGTGGTTGAAGAGTTTGACTTCATTAAGTGCATAGTATTGAATGGCTCCATTAGAAGAGTTCTTATTGCCTACCTTTTTGTGCCTGGCTTGGACATAGAAGTACGTTTCGCATTGTTCATACTTCATACCTTCGTAAGATATTTATCAGTCTCTATATTTCTTGGAATTGGTAGAATTTGTTCTATATACAAATTAGTTACCGAAGCCTGGTGGATTAAGAATTGCTTGACAATATCGCATCGCTGTCCTCAATTGTTTCAGTAAACTAATAAGTTCATGCAACTATATTCCCAATTTCAGATATAGTATTAGTTAAAGAGGTTAAATCTTTTCCAGCATACTAAAGAAGAGAGTGAAATATTGTAATGCATCAATCATATATATTTCAATTAGGTTCAAAGGGCAATTACCACCAGTCCATTGTCAATTTTAAGCTATTGTTGCAATTTAAAAATGGAGGGATTAGCAACTTCATTGATATGGTCTAGCAGCAACACAAGCCGTAAGGGCAACTGTATATTTCATGAAATTGTAACTTTATAGAAGGCAAGATAATAATTCTATGATCAGAGACTACTCTGGTTCTATATCCTATCCCAATCAATTTCAATGAAGGGAATGTGTGAAATCTTGGACCAATCTTCTCCTTTCTCTCTTTGACACCTTCGTTCCAGCAATGGACAATTCCAGATATGTAGAGAAGAAAGGGAGGATGGCAGGTTCCCCTCTGGAAAGGACTGCAGATGAGGGCAGTTATCAATTCCCAAGCCTTCCAGGAACATAAGTTGGCGAAGCCCAACCACAGAACTCAGATTCTGGAGTTCCATCAGACTAAGAGTGATGAGATTGGGTGGCAGCCCTTCTTCTGGAAGGGATACAATGTAAGGACAATCCCAAATATGCAATTCTCTGAGCAAGGTGAGATCATGAAATCTTCTGTTGACCAGAGACACCAAAATTTGAATGTCAGTAACTCTCAGAGAGGTAAGAGTGGAGGGCAAACCCTCTTCAGGCACTAACTGGAGCTTAGGGCAATGACATATCTGCAACTCTTTAAGAGAATTAAGGTGTTGAAGCCCTTTGTAATTCAAAGATTTCAGATTTGGCAGAATTGAAATACCAAGAGAAGTAAGACTGGAGGGCAGCAGGGTCAAATCTGGGAAGCATTCCATTTCTTCTGCTTCATACTCCCTAATCTGGAGCGAAGTAAGAGAGGTGAGTTTTTGCAAATTCCAGTGCATACGTCTCGCAATCAGTTTGTTGCAATCAGAGATGGTAAGTGATTCTAGTTTGGACGGCAAACCATCTTCAGGAAATGTCTCAATTTCTGGGCAGCCATATATTCTCAAATCCAAAAGGGAAGGCAGAAGAGAATGCATGCACTGAGGTAGGAAATTGAGTCTTGGACAATCCCAAAGAAAAAGCTCTGTCAGAAACTCAAAGGAGACAAATTTAAGGCATTCCTGATTGGGTGTACAAAAGGATTCATAACGTGGACATTCTTTAATATACAGACTCCTCAATTTAGGGAACAACTCTAATGGAAAGCACTCGAGTGGTTCGTATTTTTCAATTGTAATTTTGTTCCACAGAATAGCCAAGTTTCCCCATTTTTTCCAGAGCAGAGTCTTGGCAGTAGAATTGGATGATATTGAGAGAGGTGGAATCATGGAAATTCATCACACGAGAGCCATCACTAAATAACATTGAAGAGCCATCATTAAATACCATTGAACAAAGGTTTGGAGAATTCGGAACACAAAATTGAAGCTGAGGGCATGCGTTGATCTCAAATTTTGTCAAAGAGGGAAGATGACTAGGTAGAGAGCCTGTTAAGTTTGGGCAATTTGTTACATATAGCTGTTTGAGACAAGGGAAGGCTCCAGTTTGCTCTTCTGTTCCATAAGGTATCCATTCCTGCAACTGAGGTATATCTATTAAGGATAGGATCTCAAGAGATTGAAACGGCTTCATCGAGGAGGAAAGGCATCTGCCATAGAAATCAGAATTAATTACCATAACTGCATCAAAACCAAGGATTGTAAGATGCTTGAGAGACAATATCTGCCCAAGTGGTGGTAGGCAGGAGCAGTATCTACATCCCTTAAGCTCCAAAGAGAATAATTTGGTAAAAGAAGAGTCTCCTAACCAATTCGGAAAGCTAGTACCTCCATAACCAATGATTGAGATGGCTTCTATCTCTGTGTGAGGCTGCAACCCATCAAGTACAACCTTTTCATGATGTGAATCATCAGTATCACCCTTCCACTCTAACTTCAAGTCTTTAAGATACTTCTTACAATTCACCTTGGCTTCTAAAGAGTCTTGAGCATTCACCACATTTTGAAGATTCTGAATTCTTAGTGTTTCACGAAGATGTTGAAGGTTCCCTAATTCTTTAACTCTACATCCCTCTCGCTTTCCCACAAAGAAATCAGTTAACTTTTGCAGCTTTATTAGTTTTCCCATATTTGATGGCATCTCCTGCAAATTTGTTTCTTCAATATCAAGATATTGCATATTGATCAACCTTCCCATGTTAGTTGGCAATTCAGCTAGTTTATTGCACTGATTTAACTTCAAAGTTCGTAGATTGTACAAACTACACAAACATTCAGGCAAACTTGTGATTGGTGTTGCAGAAAAATCTAAATATCGCAAAAGTTTTAGCTGCCCAATTGAACTAGGCAACTCAACCACATGCTCACACTGGGAGAAAGATAACACTCTCAATCGTTGCTGGTTTAACAATAGAACACGAACTACCTCTTGCTGAATTTTTCCATGTTGCCACCTTGATGTATACACTGGTAAGAATGTGCGCAACAGGTGAGTAGATTTGAGGATGTCTGAAAGTTGCTGAGATGATTCTTGTTCTACCACCACACGTGAAAAATAACGAGTCCTTTTGGGTGTCTTGTAGAAATCTTTACCCTCAAACCTGAAGCAAGATTCTCCAGCCACAACTCTAGCCAGGTCATTGAGTAAATCGTGCATCACAAACTTTGAACTGTAGGAGTCCTTGACAGGTTGAAAAAATGACCTTGACACTAACTCATCAAAGTACTCACCGCCGACTTCTTCTACTGTCTTGTTCCCTTTTGATGAAATCACTAAACCTTCTCCTATCCACAAAAGGACTAATTCCTCCTTCTTGAATTCATAAGCCTTGGGAAATATTGAGCAGTAAGCAAAGCACCGCTTTATATGAGATGGAAGATAATGGTAACTCAATCTTAAAACTGGGAAAATGTCACCTTCTGAAAAATCCCACAGATTGTTTCTTAAAACATTCACCCAATCCTTGACATTTTTCTTAGAGCGCAAGAGACCTCCCATTACTTTCACAGCCAAAGGAAGGCCATGACATCGTTTCACAATTTCTCTACCAATTTCTTCCAAGTATGGATGGATAGTCAATTGAGTTATGATCCTCAAATGCATGTATGCAAATTAATTGCCAGCTATTAATAGAGTTCAACATATTTAAACGGAAAATTGAGTTAGAACTCACAGTCGATGCTACACCATCATTCCGAGTGGTGATGATAATCTTGCTTCCAGGACTCCCATTCTTCAAAGGCCTTAGCAAAATGTCCCAATCAGTAAACCTTTCATTCCATACATCGTCTAACACAAACAAGAACCTTTTGCCTGCCAGTTCCTTCTCTAGCTCAGACTGGAGCTTATTTAGAGTCTTATCATCCCAAGCAATTGGAGCCACTTCATTAAGAATATCTCTTGTTATTCTTGGAACATCAAAATCTTCTGAAACGCACACCCATCCTTTGACATCAAATCGCTCCTGGACCCTGTCATCTCTGTAAATGAGCTGAGCGAGTGTAGTTTTACCTATCCCGCCCATACCCATAATGGAAATTACACTTAAGTTCTTGCTGCCATTGCCATCATCTAACATAAACAGTCGCATTATTGCTTCCTTATCACTTTCCCTCCCAAATATGTTCGATCCTTCGACAAGAGACGTAGTGGTTATTCTTCCAATTGATTGTTCAGCTCTTGTGCTCTCCCGCATACCAAGCACATCCTTCTGATTCACCAAGTGTTCCAGGGTCTCAAGGATGCCTATCAGCCTCGCTTCCAACCCATTCTCAAATGAATTAAAAGGCTTCAGAAACTTTCGTACCTTATCCATGGCGGAGACTGATTCAGCCTCTAATTCGAGCCGCATAGCTTCATAACGAATCTCGTCCAACAAATCATCAGCTTCAAACAAAGCATCTTTAAGGTCTTCAAGCCATTGTTTCAAAGGCAACTTACTGATCTCCTTCTCCTCCGCATCGTCAAGGACACTTTGAACAGAGTTCATACAAGTCTTCAACTTCTGCAGGAGTCGATGATCGAGTTTCCGACATCTGAAGAAGTGCACAATCCTATGAGAAGCCACTCTATCAAATAACACGGCAAGGAAAGAAGATAGAAAAGCTCCTCCACAGCTTCTGCAGCCATGATACTCTAGCTTTCAAACGGTATTATTACAAGTGTAAGCTTGTGAGGACGATAGTAAATCTCGATGGAGAAGAAGAAGACCCGCAGACGTAAAATTTAATTCGTTATCGATTAAAAAAAAAAGAGCGAGCAAGATTTAAACTTGGTTACCACCAGAGCTCGCAAAGACTTGGGGCTGTTTCCGCGGAAGCTTCCTACAAATTTCAAAGAGCGCCCTTTTTCTTCTTTCGCAATGCACACGTTTTCCAAGTCTTCTAGACCTTTTGTGAACATCAACATCCCCACCACAAAAGATTAGTCTACACGAGTCATGACTCTATTCATAGAAAGAATGCAAAGATTAGGCTGAGAAGAAAGAAGTCAAGCTCAAATTTCTGGTGCCTACTAGTACTAGTCTTAAATACGGATAAGCCTATGGAGGGTGGGATTAGATTCTCTGATTAGTTAATTAGTTTCAACCTAATTAATTTAAGGCTGTGATTAAGTTTGAATTGTGGTAGGATAAGTATTTATTTATGACAGTTTTTAAATGTAATCATATGTTTGGATCTGTAAGTGAATAATTAGAAGTTGGATAAAAATGTAGTGCTACCATGAAAATCGATAAGTAAAAAGAAGGTTGTGATAAAAAAGTACTTCAGCGGTAAAAATTCTACTTTTTGTTAATAACCTTCTGATAATCATTATTTTCTATTATACCCTGAACTAATAGAAAGCAAATCCAACGTATCTTCTTTTTCGTGCTCTCTGACTCTCCGTGTTCCTCGTCCTCTAGAGTACTCGCCACCTCGCTCACCTTCGTGTTTTTTTCCCTTTTGTTGCAGTAGCTTTTATATTTTAATTTAATAATTTAATATTTATAATTTAAATTTATATGACCAGTAATATATTTTTTATAAAAATATTTTATTGACTAAATTTATTTTATTTGTATTTTCTTATTTTAATTTAATATTTTCTTTTTTTTGAAAACATAATACTTTCTTATTTATAATTTGAATTTATATGACTAATAATATATTTTAAGAAATATTTTATTTACTAAATTTATTTTATTTATATTTTTCTTATTTTGATTTAATATTTTATTATTTATAATTTTAAATTTATATTACCAATGATATTTTTACTTAATAAATATAATTTAAAATTTATAAATTACTTAATAAATATAATTTAAATTTAAAATATCTTCAAAATATATAAATTTTCAATAAAATTTCCTTTAATAATTAAAAATATAATAATAAATCAATATTAATTTATAAATTAAAATTAATTATTTTACTGATAATTTAGTAATAAATATTATATAAGAGATTAAAATTATTTATTTATTTATTTTATAAAAATAAAATTTCTTTAAATTTTATCTAATATATAAATATATAATTAAACAAAATTTTGTTTTTATTTAAGGAAACAGCCTCTCTACTATGTAGGGGTAAGGCTGCGTACTATTAAACCTCTCCAGACGTCGTTTTATTGTGGAATTTCAAACTGGGTGATGATGACGATGAAAGAAACTAAAAATAGAAAAAAATAAAAACCATAATAGAAAAAAAACCAAACCCCTTAGTTACTTCCTTGTTGGATTGGCTAGATCTGTTCTCTGTTCATATTGCCAATATCATCCATTAGTTGGTTTCAGATGAGACGTCACTAATTGAAAGTTGTTTGTTTGGGGCAAGTGGATTCACTATTCATATTGCCAATATCATCTATTAGTAGGTTTGAGATGAGACGTCACTAATTGAAAG
Source organism: Erythroxylum flavicans (assembly GCA_027576715.1). Taxonomy (NCBI): domain Eukaryota; kingdom Viridiplantae; phylum Streptophyta; class Magnoliopsida; order Malpighiales; family Erythroxylaceae; genus Erythroxylum; species Erythroxylum flavicans. The sequence goes on from JANZXP010000110.1 coordinate 108,752, forward strand.
TTGTTTGTTTGGGGCAAGTGGCTTCTCTGTTGGTTTGTCTAGGTCTGTTCTGTGTTCATATTGCCAATATCATCTATTAGGAGGTTTGAGACGAGACTTCACTAATTGAAAGTTGTTTGTTTGGGGCAAGCGGCTTCTTTGTCTCTTATCGTTGTCAATACTTCTTTATCTTACTTTCCCATCTGCATGGTTTCCATTTGTTTTCATTCACAAAAATCCAAAACAATCATAATGACTAGTCAATTTTGGATCAGTCAAGAAACTTTACGCTGATTCTCTTAGATCTTTCTTTAATTATGGATAAACATGACATTGTTGAACCTGTCGGTGTTTGATTTGGAGAGATTAACTGTGTTGTGGACTAATTTTTTACGAGGTTGCAAGCCATTACATTCTGTTGTAGGTGATTTTATTGAACCCTTTAGTAAGAAGAAAGTTACGAGAAATTCAAAGAATGACCAGGAAGAATGAGATTATAAAAAATATAGTCAAATTCTCTTATAAGGTTTGAAGATCTTAACCATAAAAGAAATGTGCAGTTGGGGCAAGGCTGTTCTTATCATTTTATAGGCTTTGGGCGAAATAAAAAAAGACCCTAATAAATTGACAATATACAAACATATAAATTTAAAGTTTACATGTTTATATGAAACATAAATGACTCAATTTATAAGTATACATACTCAACCAAATATTAAATAATTATAACATCAGATAATAATATCTTACAAATATCATTAACAATAAAATCACTAAAAATAGTAACAGTAACAACAAAATAACAATAGCAGCAATCAAAGAATAGTATTAGACTGTAAAATACTAAGAGAATTGAACTAACAAATATATAGAGGATCATGATTTATGAAAAACAATTTCTCCAAGCATTTTTAGATGCAAAATCATTAATAATATTATCAAGATCAATATTGTCCAACATATCTTTCTCAATACACAACGTAGCTAATCCATTCAACCTTTTTTATAACGTTGATGACAAATCTAACAATTATTACATTACTTGTGTAAAGTATAACGAAAATTACAATTATAAAAATTAAATTATTTTTATAAATAATAAGTAATCTAAAAATAAAAAAAGAGAAATGCAAATAAATACAATATCATTTAATATTAATGTTATTATTTAAAATGCTAATATAATGTCCACGTTAATGAAAAATTACAAATTAATTATAACATATTTAAATATTTAATAAGATAAAAATACATTAAAAAATTAGAAACTTTACCTTTAAATTATACTCAAAAGTCAAAAGACATAATTGTAAAAAATTTTACTGTCAATTTTTGAGTTGAAGTACCTTAAATATATATATTGATGAAAATAAAGAAATTAGAAGATAAAAATATACCTAAATAATTCAAAATTATTTATAATTAATAAGTTAACGTTAACTTAGTTAACGCTAACTTTGAAAGTTAACGTTAACTTAATCAATATGAAAGTTGCTACGATTTCTCCACCAACGTTCTCCACATTCAATGCTAATTTCTTGTAAAGTGGGCAATTTCCTTTGTTTTCAAGTCAGTGGAGTCGATGACTTAAAGCTAATTCAAGTAACTCTTCATTATGTATCCACGTTGGAATTTGCTACTCACTCAGCAACGTTCTCTGTCTCTACCTCCAATAAGATTCCGTACATTCAATGCTACATTCAACGCTAATTATAGATGGAGCCCTTTATTTGTAGAGGGCCTGGGCAGGTGCTCTGCCTGTTCTTGTTTAGGGCTGACACTTAGTTAGGGAGGAGCTAGGAAATTGTCAACACCTCCACTATATTTGTCCTATTTCTACACTCCATAAACTCACACTAACATTATTTCCGCAACATCACACCAGCACATTCACTTATCCTTTTAAATGTTTAAGTTCTATTTGCACGTTAAAATTAAGTATCGGAAACTTTTGTATTTAAATTACCATAAGTATGAATGAAAAGGGCAGATTTAGAATTCAGCAAAATTATCTGTAGTGATTCTTGCCCAAAAGAGAAAACTTTTTAAATATTTTCTAACTTCTAATCGGAACCTATCAATCTCATATGGTTTCACAATAAATATGAGTCGATGATCAAATGATATTTAATTTTGAAACTACAAAAGAGGTATAGGATGTGCTTACCAAATGTTATTCTATGGCTGATTTTGTTCATTAAAACAGAAAGTTGGATAATCTGTATCTTTCACGGCCGCAAGATATTTGGAACCAACTTGCTGCTTTTGAGCTAAAATGGCACGATCAAAGAGATGATAAGTTGTACACTTATCAATAGGACCATATAAATATAATGAAGTACTTGATATCCTTTATTTTTGAATTTGAAACCGTGTATGGATCTCTTTAACGTCATGTTCCATTCTTCCAAATACGAAGTCATTGTTAAGCTTACATACGAAGAAAGGTTAGCTAAACTAAAATCTCATCATTCCTTTGACCATGTATTAGTCACTGTAGGATCTAGAAGTTCCCAAAAAAAGATCCTAAACTAAAGTCTAGTCATCAATGATACAATTTCACTGCTTCATCACTAAGTCTTCTGAGCCCGACCTTGTTGCTCTTCTTGATCAAATTAGTATTGACGCCCTCAAACTGACACTTCTCAATATGATAATTCTACGATCTTATAATTCTTGTCTGTCACATCAAATTCTGGTTATTCTTCATATCTGAATCTGTATGTTGTAATTATATGAGCTTTATATCTTCATTGCTTAAAAATAATTACTCAGCTACCCATGCGTCTATTATACATACTACTGATAAGTATTCCATAAATGTTAATCATGTTGGTACCTTGCCTACATTAAATCTCACATTACTAAGTTCCTTCTTAGTTTAAATTTGTCACTTAATCTAATCTCTATTGGTTAATTATGTAATCTTGGCCTTAATGTTCGCTTTCCATGTTTTGGTTGTCTCGTGCAAGGCCTAAAGAAGGGGCAAATCCTTGGGATAGGGCATAAAAAGGTACATCTGTTTGAACTTACACCACTTCATTTACCTATAAGTCAATTTTGTTGTGGTGCCATTATTACACCTTGGACTTGACACTACTAAGTTTGAATCTTTAATTCCTGAAGAATTGTTAGGAATTGTTAAATAAGTATATATTGATTGTTTGCCTTGTCAATTAACTATATCATGCATTACCTTTTTATAATATCAATTTTACATCATCTAGCCCTTTTGATTTAATACACTTTGTTCTTTGAGATCCTTCTTCTATTCCTATTATGCTCGGTTCAAAATATTTTGTAATCTTTGCTAATGATTTTTCTTAATATACTTAGATTTATTTGATATATAAAAAAAATCTAAGGTGTAGGACATATATATGCTTAGTTTATATAAATGGTCAAAACCTAGTTCTCTAAAATAATAAAAGCTTTTCAAATTGATAATGTTGTAGAATATAAGGATAATTCATTTCTCACTATTTTGTTTCAATATGGTACATTATTTCATCATTCTTGTCCAAGTAGAACCTAACAAAATGGGAGAGTTGAGAGGAAACATAGACACATCCTTGACACCAAAAATGTCATACTTATTTCTTCCTCCTACTTTAAGAAGAAGCAACTCTTATTGTTATTTATACTATCAATTATGTTTCCTCTACCATCATATTGGTAATCAATCTTCTTATGATTGTCTTTATGCCTATACCCTTGAATATAATATTGAGTTTTTGGTCCTCAATGTTTTATGTTTCTTCAATCACATGAACATTCTGAATGCGAACCTCAGACATGGTTATATTGTTTTCTAGAGTATGACATTGAACATAAGGAATATAGATGTTGGGATACTATTTCTAAAAGTATCCAAATCTCTAAACATGTCACCTTTTAGGAATATAAAATGTTCTCATCCTTGTCTCCTTTTGAGTCTAGCCCTCCACTTCTTTTTATATTAATCTTTCCATTGACTTATTTTCTAATTTTGTTGACTCATTAACTTTGTTTGAGTCTCTTCTAGTTGCAAGTTTTGAATAATAATGACTATCTATCCCATCAAAAGATTCAACCCAATTAAATTTGGAGAACTATTTTCTAATTTTGTTGACTCATTAATTTTGTTTGAGTCTCTTCCAGTTGCAAGTTCTGAATAATAATGACTATCTATCCCATCGAAAGATTCAACCCTATTAAATTTGAAGAACAATTTTAATCGTCACAACTTGTCAAAACTATTGAACTCCCTTCTCACTTGGAACCTTATGCTATAAGTTTCTCTCATCTTAAACATCATTTTGCTAACTCAATCATCACTTCCCTCTATGAATCCAATGGCTATAAAGAAGCTAATTCTAATGTTTTCTTACAAGAAGTTATGAAAGAAGAATTATATGCCATAGACAAATCTCAAACTTGAGATTCAATCACACTTCTTTTAGGAAAGACTTTAGTGGGTTGTGAATCTATCTATAAGATCAAGACCAAGATGGATGACAATGCAAAATATTATAAAGCTTCACTTGTTGGAGGATTTACTCAAGAGTATGGTGTTTACTATGAGAATATCTTTGCTCTTGTGGCTAGCCTAACTTTAGTTGAAGTCTCGTAATTATTATTGCCATTACAAAATGACAACTATTTCAAATATATGCAAAAAAAAACCACAATTCTCGTTGGCGATCTTTTCAAATAAATGTATGTACAACCATCTCTAGGATATGATCATTCTCTAGATATTGTTTATCACTTTAAAAAGGCATTTTATGGCTTTAAACAATCGACAGGGTCTCTGAGGAAGGTCCCCTTACTTATTGAGAGACAAGAAGGGATTGGACTTTGTAGCCTATTAGGTTCTCGCAGATTTGACCTTCTTCAGGTATTCCCCATTACTTGCATTTTCATTTATTTTCTGTTTTTATTTCTGTAACCTGCATCATTTGTATATTGTCTCATTTATATGTAGGTTCACCGGAAACAGCCTCTCTACTATGTAGGGGTAAGGCTGTGTACTATCGGACCTCTTCAAACCTCACTTCATTACGAAATTTTGGACTGGTAATGATGACGATGATTTAATAACTTGGCTTTATTTTCACTTCACATGATAATGTCTTATTTGTTCAACACACGTAGTAGCAAAATTGCTTCCACCCCTATTAAAAGTGATGTTTATCTTTAGATCCTATTAAAAGTGATGTTTATCTTTAGATCAAAAGATGACAAACTTTTGTATTACGCTACTTTGTATCGACAACTAGTGGAAAGTTTTGTATATCTTACAATAACTTATCACGGCATAGCATAGGCATTTTATATCGTGAGTCAATTTATGCAATTAGGCACAACAATTTGGCTTGGCCTGGCCTTACCCAAAGTCAACAGGTTAGGCTCGGATCGATCAGACCATGGGTCGGAATTTCTTGGCTCCATCGAGTAGACATTCTAGCCCGTGGCCCTATCGAGAGTGACAAAAGGACGTCATTTTGTCAAAAATAACGTTATTTTTTAATCTTTTAAAAATAAAAAATCGGCTCAGCCTAGCCTGTTGTCATCCTTGTGTGTAGCTCCTTAAACTACTCATTATACTGCATTACTTTCACGTTCTTCATTATCATCCTCCTCTTTGGAGCTTTGTGCATACTATGATGTTGATTGAGCCAGGGATCTTATTGATTAATGCTCTATAACTGAGTTTTGTTTCTTTTTAGTGATTCTCTTATTTTATGAAGAAATAAGAAGTTGTATCTCGTTCTATTATTAAAGGTGAATATTGAACTCTTCTTGACACCACTTCCAGACTCGTATGGTTGCTTTGGTTATTGTAAGATGTGAGATTAAACAATTATCAACTACTACTATTTTGTTGTAATAAATGTATTGTCATTTAAATTGCTTATATAATGTACTTCACGAGTGAACAAAATATATTGAGAATGATTATTGCTTTGTTCATCAACATGTTTAGTAAGGAATTGTCTCTCTTGTATTCGTCTCATTTCATAATCAAACTGTTGATACATTCAGCAAAACTCAATTGCCAACTCGATTCAACGAACTAATTAACAAAGTCAAGCATATTTTATTCTCATTACTTAGAGTTTTTAAGATGTTGTTAATTAGTTAATTGAAATATAACATATTGATTAGAGAATACTTTATCTATTAATTATAATTATGCTCTTCATTATTTCCACATACCTATATTTGTATTTATACACGTTGAAACAGAGCAATAATATACTTTCAAATCTTACAGTCATTTTGATATAAGAATATTTTAAAAACCATGGAATCTATTTACCTTCAAAGTATGTAAAAGAACCCTTCTTATACGTATTGAAACACAACAATAATATACTTTTAATTCTCAAAGTCATTTTGATTCAAATGTTTTTAATGGGCCGATTCATCAGTTAGACTCAAGCTCAGGTCAATTCGAACTTTAACTTTTAAAGACAAAACTGTATTATTTTACCTAAAATAGTTAATTTTAAGGTACACTTGAACCTAGACAACTCTTCATCGAAAAGACGGAATTTCAATTCCGTGGACGGAACGTTTTCCAGGTTATCGACAATTCGTAGGAAGTATCGTTTGAAGGTCCTCTTATGTCAAACTGACTCGCTTAATTTCCTTCAGAGAGAAGCTCTTCCTCGTAAGACCACTTTGTCTTCATACTCGTCACATAGGAAACCTCCAAAGCCAGGGAAACGATGCCACGTGGTGGAATTATTAATTAAAGAATGTTTGGAGGGCCTTAACAACTTGACGTTGTGTTCTTTCTTTTCCGTATCATCACAATAAAATGTAACAGGTTTGGTGGCTTATAAAACAACTATTGTTATACGTTATCATCCAGCTTAAACTGTCAATCTCAAGTGACTACTTTAATAGTTACTTATGACTTCATGTCTCTTTGGAACCTTGAGATGTTTTTAAACTAAGCCCCACGTTCACGTTTTTTCTTTTGGTATATATTAATCTTTTCTTTAGAAAAGAAAGGACAAATAGCGTGTGAGACGTTTGTCACTTCCCTTCTTCTGATTTCATAAGACATTGAGACGTTTGTCACTTCCCTTCTTCTGATTTCATAAGATATTGATGGCACCATTCCACAGTCCACATCGCATGTGACCGTGCAAAGAGAAAAAGAGCTTAATAAATTGTGTGCCGTCTCATGACTTTTGGCTAAGTAACAAGTTACTAATTTCCGCGAGGACGCGGAGGCAGTCAGTCAATTGTTACCATACCCTTCAGTGTGATTTTGGCTGTGAACAGTATGGATTAGATCATACAAACTAACAACTACAACTCTTAATTTGACCAGTTTATGTCATGAAGTCTGTCCTTTTGCTAGATATAGTATCTTTTTCTATACGAGGAGGTCACACTCGTGTTTGACATTCAAACAGCACAAGGAAAAAAAGACATAATTAAATGTGAAAGTAAAATGAACATTCGTCATTATGTACATATGTTGTGAAGAAAAGTCAAGCAACTTAAACGGTCCTGTAAAAGTCAAGCAACTGACCATAGGATTTACGAGACTGCGTAATAAACTCCTAAAGATGAATTTGTTTACATGAATATATATGAAAATCATATACGTCGTATTTGATTGACAATCTGAATTTTCACATCCAAACATGGAGTTTAAAGACCTGAACATAGAAATCAAAGATCTTAATTAGATAAAAGGTATACAAAACAAACCTAGCTAGTGTCTTGATCGTAATAATTATAATGAGTGATACTGAAACATAGACGCAAATCTAATTTGATCCGTAGAGACCATGCAACATTTGGTGGTGGCGTGAATCCAATCGTTGGGACGAGAGGCAGAGACGCCAAAAATGTCAAGCTGAATCCGATCAGTAGAAAGATGGTTTTGCACTCAATATTTCAATTCCGACAAAATAACAGAGTGGGTGGTTGAGCATATTTAGGTCAAAAGAAAATAGTCTGATAGAAGTTAAGCATTTTGACGTATATATAAAACTTGGTTGAAGAGATTTAGGTCAAAAGAAAAGAAAAGAAAATAGGAAGAGGCTGACTCTAAATATTTTACTTCATGAATTCGTTACAGGTTCATTGTTTAATCTGCTGTAGAGGATACTTTAAACAATCGGACATCTGAAAAGAAGATGTTATAAATTATACAGAGGATGCTTATTTAAAGTTTAAGGTTTAAAAGATTCAGTATTAAGTTATTGGTTTAAAATTGATAAAATTAAAAAATTTAAAATATAATTGAAAGAATTTATCTTTATCTTTAACAAAATTTAAAGTTTAATTAAAAAAATTATTAAATGAAATTTATTTATTTATTTTAATTTGTAAGAATTTATTAATTTATAAAAATTGAGCAATTAATTAATAAACTAATTAATTTTTAATAACAAGAATTATTAAAGTAAATCTAACCGAAAAGTCAAAACTCGAACAAAAAAATTAAACGATTAAATTTTTTTTTCGATTGAACTGATCGAACTATTTTAGTTTTTTTAGTATAAAAAAACAAAGCAATATACTTTTAAAACACAAAACACAACTTTTTATATAAAGTGGTTTAAAATAGACAATAAGA